>VNJQ01000190.1:0-19495 GCA_008042515.1 Drosophila truncata
GCTTTCCCCTCTTTTAGGAACCGTTACTTGAGGAAATAAAATCAGCCGATCAGCTGCTTGCTGTAGTTTCTGCGCGCCTGGTATATTTGTCCAAGTTTATCGATTATCGATTATATTTGGTTGATTGGTCACACTGCAAAAGAGGAGCTGCACCAAAGTAAACCGCCAAATTTGAATTTAAATTCAGAAAAACATATTATTTATTTTGTTGTTGTTGTTGTAAGCGAGTTTTTGTTGTAAAAGAAATGTCGTTGTTGTTGTTGGCACAAATCCAGACCACCACTGGGTATTTTCAGTAAAAACTCATTAATTTCTGAATTTGAAGTACCAGTCGCACAGAAGGCAGTAGATGGATGATATGCAAAAAATAATACCATATAATAGGATTTTTTACTAACTTTACCTGGTCACACTTAATGATTACACAAGGTCTAAAAGTTATCGATAACTTGTACACCTTGTTAAACCATATAATATTTGAATTCAAATTTTAGCGGTTTATTTCGGTGGTTTTGGTTTCTTTGCAAATTGTTGTTGCCATAATGTTTTCGTTGTTGTTGTACAAAATTTTGTAGCCGTAGTTGTTGTTGTAACTTTTTTGTTGTTGCAAAAAAATCTTGTTGCTCTGATTGTTGTTGTTGCTGTAGGCACAAATCCAGGCTTCAAGCTAGCCTTTTCAGTACAAATTTCTATATTTCGGGATTTCAGATACCAGGCGCTCAGAACGCAGTAGCAGGCGAATGAATACTATTATAAACTGTTATACTTTAGCCGAGTTTCAAACCTTATTGGTGCGCTACTAAGCGAAGACTCCAACCATTTATAACAGAAAGTTCGAAACGCGGCTAAACTGTTATATGGTTCAAAACTAGGCTAAAGTATAACAGTTTGCAAAACTTTTCACTCGCTTGCTACTGCCTTCTGCGCGCCTGGTATATAAAATTCTGAAATTAACGAATTTGTACTGAAAATGCGCAGTTTTGAATCTGGATTTGTGCCTACAACAACAACAACAGCACCTCATTTACAAAAACAGTTCGATTACAAAAACAAAGAAAAATAAATAATATGTTTTTTGAATTGCTCCTCTAGCTATTTTGCCGAGTTTTTAACCAAATATTGCAATATAGCTAGATGAGCAGCTCTAATGCAGCTTTTACTTAATGAAGTAACGGTGCCTGAATGAGAGGAAAGCAAAGAAGCTCTCTGATTGGTCAATATAAATGTAAACAAAGGACGGCCATTATTAAAATTGGCAAAGAACCGCTACAAGTAGGCTGCATTAATAGAAAACAGCTGATCGCAAGTCACTTGCTGCTGGGCGCCAATCATCTGCTTGCTGTTTCTGTTCGCCTGGTAGGAAGAAATCATGAAATGGTTCATTTTATGTGGATTAAGCTCGCCGTTTTAATAATAATAATAAATTACAATATCAGCTTAATAAAAACAACAAAAATAACAAAAGCCATAATTTCTACTTAATTTATTTATTTTATTATATACTTAATTATTTATTTCGTTTTGATATCAAGCTGAACACCAATTGTTTTTTATTAATTAAACGTCGAGCTTAATCTAATTATTTTATTATTTTAATTAATTATTTATTTTTGTTATTAAGCTGAACAACAATTGTTCTTTTTATTATTAAAGCGGCGAGCTTAATCCCAATTAATTCGACGTTTTCATTAATTCTTCCTACCAGGCGAACAGAAACAGCAAGCAGATGATCGGCGCCCAGCAGCAAGTGACTTGCGATCAGCTGTTTGCCATTTATGCAGCCTGCTTCTAACGGTGCTTTCAAAGTTTCGTTAATGGCCGCCCTTTGTTTACATTTGCATTGGCCAATCAGGGAGCTTCTCTGCTTTTCCCTCATTCAGACACCGTTACTTCATGAATTGCTTGCTGTATTAGAGATGCTCATCTAGCTATATTACAGTATTGTGACAAATCTCCGTTGCTTGCTTCTGCTTTCTGTGCGCCTGGTACCTGAAATCCAGAAATTGACGAATTTGCTCCGAAAATGCACAGATTGAAGTCAGGACTTGTGCGTACAACAACAACAACATCTCCTTTACCACAACAACTTATTTAAAAAAATAAAAGAAAATAAGTATCGTTTACGTTAACGTTTTTTTGAATTTGAATTCAAATTTGGCGGTTGCAGAGATGTGTTTTAGACCATGTATGTAACATGATATACCAGGCGCACAGAAGGCAGTAGCAAGCGACCGAAAACTGGAATAAACTGTTATACTTTAGCCGATTTTCAAACCTTATTGGTGTGCTACTGAGCGAAGATTCCAACCATTTATAACAGAAAGTTCGAAACTCGGCTAAACTGTTCTACGGTTCGAAACTAGGCTAAAGTATAACAGTTTTAAATAGTGTTCATTCGCTTGCTACTGCGTTCTGAGCGCCTGGTATCTGAAATCCCGAATAATAGGAATTTGTACTGAAAAGGCTAGCTTGAAGTCTGAATTTGTGCCTACAACAACAACAACAACCAGAGCTACAAGATTTTTTACAACAACAACAAACAAGTTTTAACAACAACAATTTGCAAAAAGCCTTAATTTCATATATGATCGAAAACAAATTGTTGCAAATTGTTGTTGTCAAAACTTTGTTGTTTTTGTTGTAAAAAATCTTGTAGCTCTGGTTGTTGTTGTTGTTGTAAACACTAATTCAGATTCAAATCTGCGCATTTTCAGTACAAATTCATTATTTCAGAATTTTATATACCAGGCGCGCAGAGGGCAGTAGCAAGCGACTGAAAAGTTTTGTAAACTGTTATACTTTAGCCTAGTTTTGAACCATATAACAGTTTAGCCGAGTTTCGAACTTTCTGTTATAAATGGTTGGAGTCTTCGCTAAGTAGCACACCAAAAAGGGTTGAAACTCGGCTAAAGTATAACAGTTTATAATAGTATTCATTCGCTTGCTACTGGCTTCTGTGCGCCTGGTATCTGAAATCCCGAAATTGGGAAATTCGTACTGAAAGTGCACAGATCTGAATCTGGATTTGTGGCTACAACAACAACTACAGCTACAAGATTTTGTACAACAACAACAACAACAAAAACATTTTGATAACAAAAATTTGCAAAAAAAACCTTTATTTCATATATGATCTAAAAAACACAACTAGTCAACCGCCAAATTTGAATTTAAATTAAAAAACCAGAGCTTCATATATGATCTAAAACACATCTCTTCAACCGCCAAATTTGAATTTACCTACCAAAAAAAAAAGTTTATATAATATTTTAAAAGGGTCGTAAGAAGATGGAACGCCATCAAGCGGCCGCCGATTGAACTACAGCTTGTTAGCGAGGGGAAGGAGAGGAATAGAGCGCAATAATTTCGTTGTTATTGGATATGGTCACACGATATACGATATATTCGTCCGATCCGGCCCGTTCCGACTTATGTAGGAGTGAGAGCATATAGAAGACTAACTGCAAAGTTTCATTCAGATAGCTTTAAAACTAAGTTACTAGTTTGCGTATAATCGGACAGACGGACAGACAGAGGGATGGACAGACGGACATTGCTAGATCGACTAGGCTGGTGATGCTGATCAAGAATATATATACTTTATAGGGTCGAAGATGTCTCCTTCACTGCGTTGCAAACTTCTGACTGAAATTATAATACCCTGCAAGAGTATAAAAACAACACCTTTCGATTTTTCTTTTATAAATATCTTTATATACATATATCACTCGCAAATATTTGAGTCAATCAAATAATCTTACACCTAAAATGTCTTCCAGAACTGTAATTATATGGCTTAATGGGTGATTTAGACTGAACCCTCTTAGAACTAACAACCTACACAAGTTTCCCCACCGGAACCCAACTCCTCCCTCTCGATCCTAATAGTTATATGATGTAAAGTTAAAGTATTTTGTTAAAAGCTGCAGGACATAGGCCACAATGGGATTGGCCCCCGACTTTTTCAGCCGTTGTCGTATCATTATGTACGCTGCGATGGTAAACAGCAGATAGAAGCCAATCAGGCAGGAAAGCGACCACATGTAGTGCATGTCATCGAAGCCCAGGAAGGCCAGCAGCACCTTGGACTTCTTGAAGGAGCAGAATATCTCTGTGTCCTCGCAAATGGTATCCGCCCGTCCGTAGTCATAGAGGGCAGCCACAAGGCCCTCCATACCATGCCGTAGATAGCTGAGATGCATGATGAACCTCATCAAGGGCGACACATAGCTACCTCTACCGTAGCCAATGCCATGGATGGAGAGCAGGATCAAGGGCACAGCCAGCACGGGGCCCATGAACATGGCATTCTGGAAGGATACAGAACTTTATAGAGGCATCTTTATAAGGCATAGTGACTCCAACTTACCACTAGGCTCAGTCTACTGGAGATCAACAGGCCAAAACTGTCGGAAGTCAGGGCCGTGACAAAGGCAATCATAAACAGCAGGGCGAAGCGGAACAACTCCAGCGGCTGGCTGGACATTAAGTACACAATGGAGAGATAGATGACGGCTAGGACGAACATGGAGGGCAGCTTGGAGCAGACCATGGCGGCATAGTAAGAGCTCAGGCGATACCACTGGTTGTTGTACTCCCTTTTCAAGAGATTGATTTCCGAGGGAACTAAGGGAGAGATTACTCTTAGACTTAAGAACTATAATCTGAAGGATTCTCTACTTACAGTACAAAAGCACTGGCATCATGGGCAGGTACAGATAAGCTATCACAATGGTGAACATAAATCCGAAATTGAACAGAGCCTTGGAGGCTGAGGTGCCCATGCCAAAGTACAGTGAACCCACCAGCAAGGCCAGCACTATGTTCATGTAGAACTTCAGTTTGATGTAGGACTGGAAATAAAAATGATGTAAATTTGAAGGTTACTTCCCAGTAGGTACCTCTCTTACCTTATCCCTCCACATTTGCAGGAGCATCCTACTCAGCAACAGCTTGTACTGCATCCACCAGCTGCATTTGGCCTGCAGCAGCTTAGGACTGATCTCCTCCTCAAACTGATCCATTTCATAGAAGGAGGATGCACCCGAAGTGGTGTCTGTTTTGGTGGGTGTCACCTTACCATCATCTGCTGATGGTGGAGACCAACGCGTCACCTTGCCATTGCCCACAGCTGCAACCATGGGTTCGTGATAAGAGTCGCCATACTCCTGGCAAGCCACTTCGATGATAAAGTCTGCTGGGTTGTAGGTAAGGGGACATCTCAAGCCCAGGTGCTCCATGTAGGGCACAATGTTGGCTCCACTGCCCTGGTAGATGCACTGACCCTCAGCCAGGACATACACAGCGTCCAGCATTTCAAAGATCTTGGCGGAGGGAGTGTGGATGGAGCAGATCACAGTGCGTCCGCCAGAGGCAAGGGATTTTAGGAGAGCAATGCACTGAGAGCTGGATAAGTCATCGAGGCCGCTATGAGATTAAATAAATAATAAATTAAATAAATAAATAATTCATATAGAGCTTGTTATTTTATAAAAATATGCACTCACGTCGTAGGTTCATCTAGAAAGATGACAGGCGGGTTATTGACCAGCTCGAGGGCAATGCACAGACGTTTGCGTTCTCCCCCGGACAATTTAGGAGTCATGGTGTTCTCGGAAGCCTTAAGGCGCAGCATAATCAAGATTTCATCTATCTTTAAATGGATTTATAAGGATTATATATTTCAAAAGATATTTCTAAAAAATTACACACCACTTCCAGCTTCTGTCTCAGATTAAGTTCATTACCCAACTTGAGGTGGGCGGCCAATAGCATCATTTCGTGCACCGTAAACTGGGGATCGAGGACATCTGTCTGTGGATAGTATAAAATATTTAGAAAGCTGAATAAATAATTTATAATGTATAATATAGTATATAATATTATAATAATTATATAATATATAATATAATAATATTATAGTCACAGGAACCTAACAAAACCTTTAGTTATGCCTACCTGCATTATGTATCGAGACATTTTACGAAACACTCGCATATCCCTGGGATTCTGGTTAACCAAAATCTCCCCCGAACTGCTGGTGGCGCTAAAAATGTCGATTAATGAGGTATTAATTTGAAATAATTATTGTTTTAGCTCTACGTCTTACCCAAAACCCGCCAGCAGGTTTAGCAATGTTGTCTTACCAGCCCCCGAGGGACCCATAATTGCGGTGAGCTCATGAGAGTGGAACTCCCCGTTGACTCCCCTTAGTATGGTTTTTTTCTGTGAAGCTGAAGGAAAAAGATCGAGAGATTTAGAGTCGAAAGGTACATAGCTTGTTTAGAACTATTAACTATTGGCATGCATTTGATCGACTTGATGGTATAACATTAAGGCGGATAATTGCCTCTTAAAATGTGCATTTTTAAGCTGGGAAAATAATCTAGGCAATTACTGTGGCATCCATATCCAATTATCTTTCCTAATAAGCCATTATCAACACACGAATACGAAAAAACCAATTGAATAACTCACCCTGGACCTGATCCGGGACTTCATAGCTGAGTTCCGTAAACTGCAAATTGACTGCTGGCCAGGATGGCAAGTACTTCAAACCACTGACCGACTGGAAGTCCTCCGAGTGCTCAGGCAGCTCCAAACTAATGGCATTGATGTCGCTGCTGTACTGATCGGAGCTGTGCTGGGAACTGCTGGTGGTTTGCATCTTTCTGGTTTCACTCCTTTCTTTCTCCTTTCTTTATTTTCTTTTATTATTTGATATCAAGTCATCCCATCTATAAATCAGTTTTTTTTGTTTAGAAAAAGTTACAAATTTAATGCGTTTGCTATTTAAAGTAGTCTTAATTGTAGAGCTCGCGTTGCTGATAACCTTTCGGTGAATGTTTCGGAGCGCAATGCTCGAGTCGCTTACTCGCAGCTTTGATTATATGTACGATGGGAACCAATTAGTAATCGCACACAAAAAATATAATTTTCGGCTTGCCATAAACCAGTTTGCAAAAAAATATATTTATCTTAATCTTTAGAAGCGGGTTTAATTTTATTTTATCAGCGCAAAGCTATTTGCATGCTTGAAATTCTTATTTACAACTAGGGACTGGTGCCTTCGCCCTTCCTATTGTTCTGAAAGCGAAATTCGCACTGTGCAAAGACCTTTTTTTTTAATGTAATTCATTTCGACGAGCTCGTGCTCGTTGCTGCCCGAAAAAATAAACTCAGATTTTCAATTGACGGAGGGCAGTACGTACTCGACCGACAGCCTGCCCGAGTTCTGACCGAATGACTGGCTGGCTGTCAGTTTCTGTCAGTTGGGGGCAGCGTGAGTAATCTTTGCTTTACTCGGAATTTCGCTACAATCACGACTTGAAAGTTGCACTGGCTGGCCGTCTCTCTGTGATAGTGTTATCAGTGACTCTTGGTTTTCATAGCGGAAGCTTATAAAGATAGAGATTCGAGAAGCTAGCTTAAAAGACAGTTTCGAGCGGCATACAGTGCGTATGCGCAATGTTGATGATAGTTCTCGGGAACTCTTTATCTTTAAAGAATACATATAGAAGAGATCTATTGGTACCCCTTATAGGTAGAAGAAGGAGATATATTCATTAAAAACTAAGGTAGTTCTTGACTAAATAAAGATCTTCACGCATAAAGCTCAATTTTATGTAAAAAAGATCGTAAACTTTAATATTTATTTATATATTTTTACACTGTTTACTTAATTCTATTTTAAGCAACTGGAATATAATCAACCATAAATACTGAGGCGTAAAATTTCATATTATTACCATTTAACATTTAACATTTATGCTTTAATATAATATAAATATGAAAATCTGATGTATTTCGTCATTCCTATTAAATTCTGATCAAAATTAGAATAACCCGATTAAAATTATATTTCACATTAAATAATCTACATAAAATACGCCCTATTTTAATTTCATTCTTCTCAATAATTCTGTGTAATGGGGCTAGGTACACCTTCCGACAACTACCCTCCCTTGGCCAGATCTTCTCTTGACTTTAGCAGATAACATGCTCCATATAATACCCTAGGCCTGGGGACACATAAATATAAATACAAAGCGAAAGCATTTATCGCCACTCTCTGAATACAAATTAAAATCGCGCAAGTAGCAGGGAATCGTGTGCGTGACCATTGGCCCCCCACTTATGTATGAGAGCGAGCTGTGTGTCCACCCTGTAAACAAACCCAAATAGGTGTTGATTGGGCTATTTCAAGACTGATTCAGTAGGGTGTGTGCCTCGGTTTACAGGGTACAGAAAAAACGACTAACCGGCAGGGTCTTTTGTGTCTTTCGATGATGTGTGAGTAATGGCGCATGCAAATGCATTGAAGCGACGAATGTTGACCTTTGTTTTTTTGTACCATGATGTACGATGATTAATAAACATATAGGAGATATATTTATATATCTATGAAGCACCGAAAGCCTAATTATATATATGATATATTCCCTCGTTTATCAGGGCATGCATGACGAAGAAGAGTCATCGTTATTTTGTAAACAAAGCAGATGCTAGTGACATTTTCACATGGCTATTATTAAGCCAGAATGACTGGTGAAAAATCCCATAAAAGAGTTCATAGTTCACACTGTTATCCGAGGGCTACCGATCGTTATATACCGCTGATAAGCTGATAAGTCACTCATCTGACCCAGAAATCGATGAAATAATTAAGTGTGTGTGTGCTCACACCATTTATTATACACAAGTTAGAATCGTAAACAAGTGACCAACAGTAATTCCCGTAATTCCCGCCATTGCTCCCGACGACTTTCAGGTTCAACGAACGCGCCTAGATATGGCTTTCCGACGACGCATAAGTGCAGCAATGCCACTGCTGTTGCTTGTGGAGGAGGGTGGAACAATCACTGGGAGCGCTGCACTTACTCCACTTTCTATTCGCAGCTACTGGCTCTCCTCCACTCTCTCTCTCTCTCTGAGAGTCGGCAACCACAACCACAACGCAGAGGAGGCGACTTGTTGCACCGCCGACGGCCAAAAAAGTACTGAAAGTGAGCACAGGAAGAACCAGCAAGTGAGTGGCAACTGCAGCTGACGAAGCTTGGTCTCCCCAACCACAAGGGAGAACTCTTCTGCCCTTGCTAGGAAGAGATCGTGGAGCTATGAAAACGAGTTAAGCAGGCTTTAAGCAGGATATGCCAGTCTATTTATAGAGTCTTTTATGCCTCCAAAGGTCCCCTGACCTACCTCAATTCCCAAGTCCCCTTGAAAGGCCTCAGGTGTGCCTTCTGTCAGTAAGATTTAATGCTAAAAAATTGGAAAATCATTCCCTGCTTACAAAATGATGATTGTTGCCTATTAAAAATAAATACAACAAAATTTCTAACATATTCGAGACGAAATTGCAACTCATTGCAACAGCCGGCACCAGAACGCATGGCAAAAAATTAAAGTTACTCAACGCCGCCGAAACCTGGACGCTGGCTGGTTAATTTGACAGTCGGTTGAAGTCGAAACCAATCTCCATCCGTTGTTCCTAGTCTCGTGAGGGGCGAGTGACCACCGCCGGTTGTAATTCAGAGCTTTAATGTCAGGCACGTACTATGCCAGTTTAATTGCCGCCTTGCAAAAAAAAAAAATAAATAAAATGGCAATCACTTGCCGGCCTTTCAGGTTCACAATTCAAACTGGCTTCAGGTCTTAACGGTCGTCAAAAGCACACACACTCTCGGGTTGGTTAGTGTGTCGGAAGAGGGCGCTGTGAAGAGCTTTTTACACTGGGAAAAACTGGTGGGGAAGTGTAGGGGAACAGGTAATTTTTCGGAATTTTAAATATTATTAAAATGTTCAAAACAAAAATAAATATAATCGTACATAAATATCCAAGAATATCTATTTTAGATTGTTTAATTTTTAGGTTTTCTTGGAGGTATCATTTAATATTATTCCAGAATTTCGATTATAATTTAATGAAATTTTCATTATGAAAATCGGACGACTATATCCTTTAGCTGCCATTGGAACAGGGGAAGATTCTCTAGAGAGATGGATAGAGAGAAAGGTATTGAGTTAGAGAAATTGACAGGGAGATTCTCTTGTAAGATGGATAGAGAGTGAAAAGAGATTAAGTTAGAGAGAGATTCTCTATAGAGATGATTAGGGAGAGAGAGATATAGAGTTAGATCCTCTAGAGAGATTGAAAAAATTAAACCATAAAAAACACAGTTCTTTACTTTTGTATATAATTTCTTTATTTCCTCCAAGAATTCACTATTTATAAATACAAATGTGATTATAAAATATGTATATGTTGCAGACACTTCAATACCATTTGGATTTAGATCGTAAACCTGTATTACAAAGATTTGTATAAAATAATTACATATACAAAGGGCATGTATTTGCAAGGGATTTGTTTATATATATTTTTCTTTTAATAAAAAGTTTTTATTCACAGACATTTATAAAACAAATAAATACACATTGACATGTATTTAAATATTCTTTTCTTTTGGCAAAAATATGGGTTTTTTTTTGAATAACTTACGTCCCTATGATTTCCTTACATCGAAGATGTTGTGTTTACAGCGATTTGGTTTTTGTTTTGATCAATTTTCGAAACTAAGAACTAGGCAAAAATAAATGATTAAGAACCCAAGACGCTTCGTTGATAACTAACTAGATACATAGTTGTGTGTAGGTACATTGAAAGCTTTTAGAACCGAAAACAACAAATAATAAGGTTCGAGGAGTTCCTCAGCGCTCAGCGCACGGTCTTCAGCTTCCAGCGCAGGAAGAGGTACGCCGACACCCTCAGCACCACAAAGATCACAATCAGGGCCACAATGTCCAGCGTGAAGTTGGCATTCACCATGTCCAGCTCCTCCAGCGTTGTGATGGGCGACTTGAAGTGGCAGTAGGTCTGGAAGCACCTCAGCTTCTCGCGTCCATAGCCATAGGTGGCCAGGGCAGTGCCCTCGAATCCATAACGAATGTAGGATAGATATGTGATCCATCTCAAGTACACCGGTATAGCATCGAAGGAGACGAAGAAGCCGGAGAACAGCAGGAAGGGCACCGACATCACAGGAGCCAGGAAGACACCGTTCTGCACATTCATGGCAGCACCAACCACCAGACCTACGGACTGGGCCACAAATGAGATGAGCAGGCAGGCTGATAAGAACATGGAGAAGCGGAAGAGCTCCCAGGGCTGTGAGGTGAAGTAGTACACAATGGATACATAGATGACGCAGAATATGGCCTGGAAAAAAGGGGGGAAAAAGAGTGATTAGTGAGGGGTATATATAATAAATAAATATATAATATATATTCCGAAATCAATATTTTAAGCCTTGAAAAAGTATTTATATTCTCGAAAAAGATTGTTTAACTTGTGTGTCTCATTTTGGTATTAAATTTTAAACAGATTATCGATTTTTTGCCACTTTAATATATAGATTGATTGATATATAAATATTTTTAGCTCTACCACTTCAGAGTAACCCAGTGCAACTCACTTGGAATGGCAGATCAGCCACCGATATAGCCAGATAGTACGACTTCAGCGAGTACCAGCGATTAAAGTTTTCCTTTAACAAAACAGGCATTTCCAGGGGGACTAAAAATTATAAAAATATTAAATTAATTACATAAATTCCATTCTATTAAATAGAATTACTTACATGACAGAATAGTGATGGTCATGGAGGTGTACATAAGGAACAGCATGTTGAAGAAAAGGAAACCCAGGTTACTCAGCACCTTGGCTCCATCATTGCCTATATCATAATAGAGAGCGCCAATCAGGAAGCCCACCAAAAGATGAGCAAACAATCTCAGATACATAAGGGTCTAAAAAAAAAAAAAGAATTTCCATTAGTTTTCTTCAAGAATCTCACACTCCTCCCCAAACTCACCCAATCGCGGTAACTGAAAAGCAGGGTTCGCTTGAGAACCACCCAAAACTGATGGAACTGCGAGGTTGGATACCTTTCCGGCGATGTAATCTCCTCGGTAAGCAAGGCCGTCTGGCAGTTCACACTCTTCTCCACATCAATCATGGCATCGCCCTTCTCATTTGTGGTGACCACAGCAGAGCTGGCATTGCCATCCTTTACAATATCATTGACCATGCCATTCAGCAGGCCATTGTTCAGCGTCAGATTCTCCTCGTACTTGCTGCCACTGACATTCGAGGCATCGTTCTTGTCCAGAATGGCCTTCAAATTCTGCACCTTCACCAGATCGTTGCGAGCCTTCAGATTGGCATAATCCGCCGAGGAGCGAATATCCCTTTTGCCATTGTCAATGGCCTCCACCAACTTGCGCGTATGATCGCCATGCTCTCCACAGGACACTTCAATCACATAACTGGCCGGATTGTGGTAGCTAGGACACTCCAGGTTCAGGGTGGACAGGAAGGGAACCAACTGCTTGGTGCTGCCCTGGTACACACACTGACCATCGGCCAAAGTATAAAGCTGATCGAACATCTCAAAGAGACGAGCGGACGGCTGATGGATGGTGCAGATCACAGTCCTTCCGCCGGCGGCCAGCATCTTCAGCAAGTGAATGCACTGGAAGCAAGTGGAGCTGTCCAGGCCAGAGGTTGGCTCATCGAAGAACATAATGGGCGGATTGCTGACCAGCTCCAGGGCAATGGAGAGACGCTTCTTCTGGCCACCCGAAAGATTACGCGTCATCGTGTAGCGGTGCTCGCTGAGGCTGAGAGTCAGCAGAATGTCATCGATCTGCCGGAGAAGGGGGAAGTGGTATTAAAATTGGATTTTATTTTTGGCCACCACCATGACTTGCTGGAATTTTTGTGTAAACAAAACACAGACAAGAGCTCAAAGAACTGGTTGTGTGTTTTGAAAATAACTTTGCCATCTGATTTTAGAGGGAGTCTTTGTTGCTTACCATTGAATTCTTCTCCGGCTTGGTGAATTTCTTGCTCAGCTTGAGGTTCGTAGCCACTGTCATGGCTTCCTGCACAGTGAGGTTGCCATGCAGCTGATTGTCCTGCATGATGTAGGCGGACAGCTTGCGGAAGGCACTGAGATTGCGCTCGGCGCCATTCATGGTGACGCTGCCTTCGATGCTCGAGGTTCTGGGGGGAGAGAGATTAAGATGAGAAAAGGGATTAGGATTGGTTTTTTTTATAAGGAAGATAGGGGTGCCTAGAATCTTGCTTTCCTTATATACATCCTTCTTATTGCATTCCCCTGTTATTGTCAAAATATCTACATTGTCACATATTAAACCTTCTTTTCATGGTTTATTATACTATAAACTATATTCTGGGCACCTCTTCTTTTAGATTTATCCTTGTAAAATCCATAATTCCCAATCCTCTAAGGTTTTCTCACCATTCTTAGCTAGTTTCCTAGCTAGTTTCCTTAGCAGCTTTCCTTGTATATATCCTTCTTACTGCATTCCCCTTTTATTGTCAAAATATCTACATTGTCACATTTAAACCTTCTTTTCTTGGTTTAATATTTACAAACTATATCCTGGGCACCTCTGTTCTTAGTTTATCCTTGTAAAAGCTGTTATTCCCAGTTCTTTAGGATTTTCTCACCATTCTTAGCTAGTTTCCTCATTCCTTATCACCATCACAAAGCTACTATAATTGCTAATAATCAGCAAAGTATTTAATTTTATTGTATTTTTGCTATATCTACGCATGGACACTTGTTTGATAAACCGAACTGCTGATGGAGTGGGTAAAACGAAAACGAAATCGTAGTACAAAGTCCAGCAAACCAAACTCAAGAAGTGTATGGAAATAGCTGAGTAAGGCGATAGCCTGATTACACCTCTCGATACGGTCGATATATCATGAAGGGGGAAATCGGTCTTTGCTCCTGGTAACAACCGTAACCAGTTGAAATGTTTATGATTATTAGACGCAACAGTTTAATTTAGAGTTTTCAATAAACGAATAAAGATAAAGAAATATAAAATTATATAATTTACAAGAGGGAAACCTCTTTTTTTGAGTGCAGAAAGGTCGTTGGTTCAAGTAGAGCCCATTCCCAGAGAGAGAGTGCTTATCAATTCACAATTATTTCTGTTGATAATAAGCGACTGGCTAATATAATTGTACCCGCACTCGATTCGCCATATTCTGGCCCCAAGGTCAGCCTCAGCTTTTTGTTTTTTTTATTTATTTATTATTATTTTTTTGTTTTTTCAGAGTGTGTGCGTGCGGCGGCGACGACTCATTGTACCCAATACCTTGTTGTGAATGCAAATTATCAGTTGGGAAGTAAGGAATACTCACTTGTAGCCAGACAAAATGTTGAGCAGAGTACTCTTGCCAGCGCCCGATGGTCCCATGATGGCGGTAAGTTCCCCCGAACGCAGGCGTCCACTGACGCCCTTCAGAATGGTCTTGGCATCTGTAATAAAATTATGATATATCATTATTATTATATATTATTACTAAAAATAGTCTTTAGCAGGGAGGGAGGCTTACGTCATGGAGAGTACCAGCACTTGAAACCATTGAAAAAATCAAAAAACTATCAAAGAAGCGGCTTGGCTGCATGGGTCAAGCTTGAGAGGTAAACAAAAATCGCATAATATTTGACAATCAAACTGACGAAGCCCGGTCATTGGCCTGCTATTGATGAGCTTTTTTTTGTTCCACCTCCACTTTTGATGCGAACATAAAGAAGCAACCCAATCAATGAAGCATTTCAATTGTGTTTCAGGTGAACAATTGCAGGGGATCCTTATTTGGAATTCGGTAAAAAATTACAAAAAAGCCTCTGGAATGCCTGTAATTCTTGAAAAGTGAATAACTAATTGGGTTTTGGTTAGAGTCTTGGACAAGATCGGCCTCCGAATGGGTAATTTCGCGCATGGCTTCTAAATGGAACTGATGCGGAAGTGGCTTATCATCGTAGCATACCTATAAAGCCATAAAACCAATAGATTTGGCCAGCTGCTCTGGCGGAAAATGCTAATAAAACCAGTTACTTCACCAGCGGCACGCTTGGTCAGTCTTTGGCAGAAGATGAATGGTTAAATGAAGCCTTTCATCAAAATTAGAGTATTTTTAGAGGGTATATGAGCCAGTTTTAAGGGTATTAAAGATCCTGTTTGAGCATAAGTTATAAAGTCATAATATAACATTACATTAAGCCACCGTGACCCTCTCTGAGAAGTGAAATCTCCGTTTTATTAAGCTCGTTTAGGCACTGGCAGTAGCTGTAATTGCTTTAAGACAGCTTGCTTAATCGCAAGTAAGCTGGCAGTGAACCTCAGCTGTCAGTTTTAGTGAGTAGCAACTAGCTAGTCATAGTCAGTTGCCGTCGTAACCGAAAAAACTGGGTCTCCAGCTGGGATTACGCTTGACAAGCTTCGAATAGTGAGCTGCCATTCAAGTCGCTCGAGAAGATTGCGCAAAAAGAAGTCCCAAGGGCGGACACTGTGGTACTTTGTTCATTCTGCTTCTGCTGCTGCTCACTCAATGCCAACTACGAATATAATATAAGTAGCTACGAGGAGGCCAGGCATTCCGCAATCTTGATGAGCAATCTAAGAACGCATTGAGCAGGCAGCAGGTACTCATCTTAACAAATAGCAAATCGCATAGTTGGCATGCCAATAGCCACTTTATTTCTTTATTTTTTTTTTGTATACATTATTGGCCCAGAAACTTAGCACGTCTCTCTGGAGACGCGGCGTGCCATCTGTGGATCTCCAGGTGAGTGAGAAATCTCAGAGTTTTTCTGTATGTGATTGCTTGTACATTCTGACCGCCTCAATTAAGTTTTGATGGCCGACCTTTGCCTTGTTCTCTCTTTCTCTCACTGAGCAAAGTTCGTCTCCAATTACTTTGTTTTTTTTTTGCACTAAATCTGTAAATTAAAACAGGCTTTGACAGCTGACCAAACGGGATGCAACCCAACCATCCATTGGAGTGGTTGTCCTTGTGCCAAGGCAGGAGGCCAGTTTGGGGCTGGGAGTGAGGGTTTTTTTATTGATTGACTGACTGGTTGTATCCAGCAGATATTCTGAGAACAAAGCAGCTGTGCTTGGGTTACGAATAGGTAATTATTGGGGAATATTATGGCTTATCGAATTCTAAATGGAGGCCACTCCCTGCTCCTCTCTTGGGGGAAAAGGTGGAGTTCATAAAAGCTAATCGAAATCAAACAAAAGCATAGAATGCCTTGCTCATTAGATAGATAGTTGGATCCCCTGTCTACGCCTCTGACTGACTGAGTACATGGCTGGCATTCCTGATGCCGAGTCAACTTGTTGCTGGCGAAAAGCTAGCAAAGTTAGTTGCGATATTGATGTGTGTGTTTGACATGGCTTATCGCCCCGTAGAGTGAACTTTGGCCAGGCTCTAGTCTAGCCTCATGTAATTGGGAACGGGTTACTCAGTGTTCCATCCGGAACCCCGATGATACTCTCTCTCTCTAAAACTCAGAAGAACAAAGAAACCAGAAACGACGACAACGACGAAGCGCAGCTAAAGCAAACAAGTAAAACCCGATGGAGCTGTGCGTAATAGCAGCTAGAAGGGGGCTTCTCACAATGGAACATAATGAGCACAGAGCAGGGAGCACTAAGCACGAAGCACGAATCACGAATCACGAAGCACGAAGCACGAATCACAAAGAAAGCAAAGGTGAGTGGGGCGGCCAAGGTGTGCAGTATGCTAATTGGTAAGCAACTAGGAATGGATTATATAGTAAAAACTAATACTTACTGCTGCGATTGCCCTCCTTGACGCGGTATGTAAGGCTATGGAAAGCCAGATCTACCGCTGGACGCTTGGGTAAATGCTGTAGAGTCTTGGGCTGAGCTGGCACAATCTGAGCCTTCAGCTGTCCTGCGGCCACAGCTCCAGTCCTGTTGTCATTCAGCAGATTGGCATTATCGTTCTTCGTCATCTTGCTTTTGGATTTTTATATTATTTTTGGGGTTGGAAAAGCAAAATGCAACCACTGTAGCGGGCTGTCTCTCTCTCTGAATCTTGCTATATAGCTATATAGCACCGGGTTAAGTCGAGTTCCCGTTCCCTTCTCCCCTTGCTATGGGTTTAAGGGGTTTTCTGGGTTCACGTTCGCGTTCCCCTGCCCGTATTCCCGTTCTCGTTTCAACCACCGCCGCCGTGTGTACCGTGTGTGGTGGTGGTGCGATGAGAGAAATTTTCCACCCGTTGTTGTGCTGTCAGTTCGCAACGGAACACCCGCTTCTCGAATTTTTAGTGGACTTGTCTCGCTCGCGACGCGATCGCAACTGAACTGGGCAGCAATTGCGGCGGTGGAACAAAGCCAGAAATTAAAAGCGACTGGTGGAGAGTGTCACGCACACACACACAACACAACACACATTACACTCGCCATAAAATCAAACATTGCTGCCTTCCTTGGTAAGAGTGGGACGCCGCTAGAGGAGCCAGTTCTGGGGAGCATTCTAGCGAGAGACAGACAGACACTGTGTGTGTGAGTGGAGCTCTCTGTTTCTCTTAATAACTCTCATAATCTTTGACTCTCTCTCTCTCTCTCTCTCTTGGGGATTCTTCCAAGTGGCACAGATTCTTCTAAGGGAAATCTCAGCCATCTGAATGAAAATCTTAATCCTAATCTCTGAGTCTAACAAAAGGTACTTCCTGGTACAAAAGAACACGCCAGCTACTGCTTTGAGGGAAGTCTATGATAAGAAAAACTTGTAGGCTGATAATCCTGATAATAATCAGGCTTAGATAATACTTAGTTCTATTAGAAATTTATTTTTAAAAAAGAACTAGAGTTTCCTGGTAAGAAACCCAAAGAAGTAAACTCTTTACAAGCTAATTTACAAGTTCAGGGCTATTTTTCATGACTCATGAATTATGGTTGCCGCGGGCTTATCTAGGAGTTCCAATCTATCGCTGATATATGCTGATATACGAAGGTATTTTTCATTCAGTTGTCGATAATGGGGTTGTACTTTGAGACCCATTTGCGGCAAGAGAGAAAAAAAAAGAGAGCAGAGGGAGCTGAGGCTCTAATGGCTTTTATTCTGCCATCCGTCCAAGTCTGACAATGTGAGCTCGTTTTTAATGGTCGTGGAATGTGTTGGGGGGTGACACCCCAAGTTTTATGTGGCATGAGGTCATTTGTGAGAGTCTTAAAGCGTGGGAGGTCCTTGCCCTAGGAATTGGCACTCCAAATCAGTCATAAATTATTTTTAATGGAACTTTAAGGGAATTAAGAACAACATAATAAACTAAAATATATTATATTGCATTTTAATCGCGTGATTGTGGTTATCAAAAGCCAAGGCTGGGTCTCTGGGTATTAACAATATTTGCTAGACTTTAGCTGATCTCGAACTCGGGGCAAATCACAACACTGCGAGAGTATTGCAAAACTAAGTAAATCAGAGGGAAACCGGTTTCACAGATTGGTTTTATTGGTTTTATAAGTGAAAATCCACAATTGGCAGGCATTTTCCTGGACTACTTATAGTTATGCAAAAAAAAAAAAAATAAAACCAATGAGTGTTTTTTTCGTGGAAATTCCTACAGCAGGGTTTATTCAAATCACGGAGATGTCAAACCGGTTGACACCTGTGTGAATGTACATACAGAGGTGCAGCTTTTTGCATTTTGCTTTTGAAACCTCTCCCCTACTCACAGATTATTGTTCTCCAAAAACTGCATCCAAGTGTGCTGGTTCATTGTGGCAGCAGTAGCAGTGGCAACAAGTGGCCTTCAACAAAACTTTGGCTAAAAATGGCCACCTGAAAATAATAATAATTTTGCGTTTTTATAGACTTGTCCATGCCACTGCGCACCGATGGAGACCCGACACTTGCGTGGTGCCTTGCGAAAGAAAACTGAAAGCCGGCCAGCCAGTGGAAGCGATGCCACGCAACTGGAAAAGCGTAGTAAGAGCGACCAGTGGAAATGCAGCGGCGTTGCACAGGCACAAATACATGAAAACTTGATGGAAATTCGCACTCACACTATGAGTTTTGTTGCGGGATTTTGTTTTTCCTTTGAGTCTTGTTTTATGCCCTGTAAATGTACACAAAAGGGGATATATTATGGATAGGAGATATGTTTTAGTTAAATAAGCTGATTTTTCGAGATTTATATAGTTCAAGAAGTTGAAAGAAAAGTATTGGAAAAGTTTTATTTTGATTATACCAAGGCGGAGAAATTAATCTTTCTGGAAACATTAAAATCACTCATTGCTAGATCGATTTTGCTCTGGATTTTGGTCTGAAATATAGAGATTAACTAGCTCTCTATTCAGTTATTTATTTATTTTAATATTCCTAATGCTACAAATCAAAATTAGTAAATAATTAATTAGTAACAAAGTCAAAATAAATAAATAAAGCTACAGGATAAATATCAGCCATAGCTGTTGTGGCTTTCGGCTAAAATTATTTTATTTTCGAATTATAAAGTATAATAAATAAACTAAATAATTATAAAGCCAAAGATTTCTTTCCAAGAATAAATAAATAATTTATTTACGAAGTTTTTTTTTTTTTTTTTTTTTTTACTTTATTAAGGCAT
>VNJQ01000193.1:0-92247 GCA_008042515.1 Drosophila truncata
ATTTAAATGCCTTAAATCGTATATTTTTTGGTATATAGGAACAATATGATGGAAAAAGGAGACAACTTAATTAAATTACATTTTTAATTCGATATATTTTGTTAAATTTGATACTTTTCGATATATTTTATATGTCTTTTTAGATACATATTTAATGCTTTTTTTTCTATGCTATATTCTATATGATTGTGAGCGCAATATATTTTTTAATATATTACATTGGACTTTTCCTCTCGATATATATTATATTCTTATGTTGCATGCAAAGGTATGACAAGACACTTTAAAATGAATTTGCCAAGGCAAATAAATCCTTTCAAACTTCTATATATAGCTTGAAAATAGTTCCATAATTATTAAATACATTTTATTTACTTTCCACTAACCAATAAAATAATTAAATACACCTTGTATGACCTGGAAAATAAATAAATCAAACGCAGTCAGTAAATCAACATCGAGTAAATAGAAACCTTGAAGGCATTTTTCCAATCAGTTCAATTTCACGCTTGTCAACAATCAGGTTTCACTTTCAAGTCACTTGGCCAAGGTCAGGACATATGCACATATCTATACACTATCGATGTATTTATATATTTAAATATGATGTAAACATAAATAAACCAGGTTAAGCAGAGGAAAAACTGTTTACAAAACAAGCCTGGTGAAAAACTTTCATTTTCATTTATTACGTTTTATTATTTTTCGCTTTCGTTTCGCTTGGCATTTGCTATATATGTATTTATGGATTGGAATGAGAGGGTTCTCCAATGACGTCATTGAGAAACGAAGTCACCAAAGTAAATGAAAAGTTTTTCCGCTTTCCGTAATAAAAATTGTGGTTTGTCATGCGATTTTGGGATGTGTGGAAACAAAGTCTTCCCTCAAGCCACAAGCCTCGAACCAAAACAAAAAAAAAACGAAACGAAACGAAGAACCCTTTCACTTTTCCCAGCTTTCCTTGGGGAAAACTCCTTGGCCCCACAGCCCCGGCGGTTAAAACCCTAATAATCAGCTGCCTAGCTGATTAAAATCTTAATCAAAGGCGAGATTTTAAATGGAAGTTTCGTTTTGGTTTTCCTTTCGTTTCGGTAGTTTCACAAAAGTTTTCCAACAGGGGTTTGAGTTCAAAGTAAATATATATGGATATATATACAATAGGAACAAATAAGAGTTTAAACAAAATCTTTCAGCAGTTTTTGGTTTTGTTGTTCAAGTTCTCAACATGAGTAACTTAATTAACATTAATTTGATTAAATGCTCTCAGTTACCTTGAGATGCCAGTCTATATTTTGGCTTAATATTATTTTAAATACGTCTATAATATTTGCCTCTAGTAAACATGCTTCGCTGAAAATATTCCTGAAATAAACATGAAAACAAAGCAATTTGCTTGGGCTAAAAAAAAAAGAAAACAATCTACAAACTGTGATTATTTTTCATTGTCTTTGACTTTGGTTTAATTTTCTTTTATACCGAATTATGTCTGAAAATCGCGTTGTTTTTCTTTGTAACTTTGGTTCTTATTTTCATATTTTTTTCCATTTTCATTTAATTTATTTTTTGCCTTCACTTTAAGGCTCGAGGAGTTTGCCTTCGGTTTTGCCTTCCTTTTCCCATTGTGTCTTTTTTTGTTTTTAAATATACAAATATATATATTTGTATATAATGTATATTCATTTTTCTGTCAGCGGCACGCAAGTGTATCCTGAATCCTGCCCAGCCTGGCATTTGTGTGCTCCCGACAGAAATCCTGGGCGCATATCCTTTTAATTGAAAACACAGTGCCCCAGCCGGAGGGCCGCCCACAGCGCAAATCCAGTTCGCGGACTGGCTTTATAAAGAAACAAGAAAGGAAAGCTAACTCCGGGCGGAGCCGAAGTTTATATACCCTTGCAGAATATTCTTCAAAAACACAAAAGATGGGCAATTTTCGATTTTTCAGTTATATTATTATATCTATAGCTATATCTTATAGTCGGCAGATCCTGATAAAATTTGGTTTGTCGTAGTATTTTGCCAAAAATAGCATTCTTACTAAATTTGAACTCTATAACTTTAAAATCGCCGAAGTTATATTATTTCCGATCAATCAGTTATATGGCAGCTATAGGATATAGTCGGCCGATCCTTATGAAATTTGGTATGTCGTATTATGTTGCCAACAATAGCATTCGTACAAAATCTGAATTCTCTAACTCTAAAAACACCGAAGTTATACCATTTCCGATCAATCAGTTATATGGCAGCTATAGGATAGAGTCGGCCGATCCCGGCCGATCCCGGCCGTTCCGACTTATATACTGCGTGCAAAGGAAAGAAGGGTGTGTGCAAAGTTTCAAGTCGATAGCTTTAAAACTGAGAGACTAGTTTGCGTAGAAACAGACAGACGGACAGACGGACAGACGGACAGACGGACAGACGGACAGACGGACAGACGGACATGCTTATATCAACTCAGGAGGTGATCCTGACCAAGAATATATATACTTTATAGGGTCGGAGATGTCTCCTTCACTGCGTTGCACACTTTTGACCAAAATTATAATACCCTCTGCAAGGGTATAAAAACAGAAAGGGGAACTAACTTTGGCTTGACGAAGTTTAAATACCCTTGCAGTTTATTAAGAATTAATTTTATAAATAAAAAGAATAACAGGACATACAAAAAAACATTTATATATTATAATTAATTCAATTTTGTCAAACAAATTGATGAGAAACACAATATTAAATCCTCAAGAAGAGTTGTATCTCTTATATAATATAAATTATATATTATTGATAGGACTAAAGTCAACTTTCTATAAATTTCCTGATAATTCCTATGGGAGCTATAGGAAATAGTCGTCCTATTTCACCCGTTCCGACTTATATTATATGATAATGAATATAATAATAATAAAACTATTTAGCAACTAGTTTGATTTAAAAACGCACAAAAAACACGGCTAGATCGACTCGCCTTTTGTTGCTAATCCAGAACAAGCATTGCTCACTTCTTTCTACAAATAATAATGCCCTTTCAAAGCGTATAATAATAACAATAACGATTTAAATTAAGTGCAGCGCCAAGCGAGTTTTTTGAGTAAGTAATCGTTTTTAATTTAACAAGTACGTGACAGTTCTTGAATTTCGTCCTTGGTGCTCCTTTTGCGCCTCAATCGAAAGTCACGTGGCAGCATTAAGTGCCAAATTTGTTGAAAATTCAAAGCAAGCGAAACGGGGAGCGAGACAAATGAAATGGAAACAAAATGCTTAAAGTTAAATGTTAATTTTCTTTGGGACCTCTTCTTTCTGCTTTTTTTTCGGGATGCGTGTGTCCTTTGATTGGGAAGAGGGGATATAGGGTGTAGTAATTGCCATTGATTTTTTCCAACCAACTGAGGAGGTGTTTTCGTTTTATTGCTAAAGTTGGATTAATTAATTTGGTTCAAGATATGAACGAAAATTGTAGCTTTCCCAGAAAAGTTCTAAAAATTCTAGGCATCAATTTTTTAAAAATCTAGAGCAAGGTTAAAGGGAATTTTTGATAAAAAATAATATTAAATAATAAAATAAAATAAATTATAAATAATATAATAACTTTAAGTTTTAAATAATTAATTATATAAAATATTTAAATAATAACTGTGTGAATTCTGAAATTCTATTGCTACCATCTTGCTAAGCTTAATTATGTTTTTCTTTTTTTATTATTGCCTTATTCAAGGCTATCCCTTCCTTCCTTCCTTTCAATTTAATATTAGAAACCCTAAAAAAAAGGACTTCAGGGGGGTGAGAGCTCCTGTAAAGATTTCAGGCCGACCTAAACCTAAGCTGAGCTTTATTTTAAAGACAGCAATCAGCGAGCGGCGAACCAAAATCAATTTTAAATGCTCGAAGTCCATCGATAAGAAAGTTAACCCACAAGGTTCGGGTCTATAAAGCTATATATATACGTAAGTATATATATATATATATATGTATCTCTTTATGCCTTCTCACTTAATTTATTGTAAAATGTTAAATTTCACGAAGCGGAAATGTTTATTAGAGCGGAAATTGTTATTTTTAGTGTGATGGGCAGGTTTGTGCTTGTTGCTGTCGCCTTTCTTTTTTTGTTTTTGTTGTTGGTTAGCTTGGAACAAAGGCGACAAAAGGATACTAAAGTCCTTTGTCAGTATATATGTATATATATATATGTGTATATGTGATTTACTCCTCTTTCTCTCTGAGCTGCCAAGAATTAATTTATTAATATTTTTCGTTTTTGGGCTAACAGGCACAACCCACGTGTCGTATGCGCAACATATTAAGTATACGACGTGGAAAAGGAAAAAGCGCCTGCTGCCGCCTTTCAAACAATATCCTGCCAACCTGTTAATTAGTTGCCGCCTTCGTTTCAGTTTCTTGGCTTTAATTAAAGAAGTAGAAGCCAGAAGTGTAAAAAGAAAACTCATTTAAAAACTAATTTATTATGTCTAAAAATAATTAAAATAAATGAAAATAAATAAAAATTCCTTAAAGCCTTAAGAAATACTGGTTATTGATATAATCCCTACTGGCCTTCACCCCCTTCTGAATTTTTCAGTTGGCAATTTTCATATTTATTCGCTTAGCATTTCTCACCATTTTTTGGCACTTGAATATTTATCGAGGCTTAACTCGCTTTTTGCATTTTATAGACTCCCAGCTGGGACCCAAAGAGACGTTCGGAATCTGCTTAAAAAATTTTCTTTAAATACTTAATGCAAAAAACTCGCTTGCCGCAAAAACAGCGCCGCAACTTGGAATATTTCTTGGCGCTCTCGCTCTCTCTCTCTCTTAGCCCTTCCAGTTGTCCGCCACATTTCAAATTAATTTTACAGCTGCCAGTTACCAGCTTGGGCCACCTTGCTGCTGCCATAATGAAGTAGCAAATAAATAGCACTCTCAGCCATCCCACCACCTCTTTTCTTAGCCATGTCTTAGCCTGCTTTCCTTTCCTTTTTCTTCCTTTCCTTTGGCAATAACAAACAGAGACCGTAGGGTAGGAAAAACAAGTCGGAAAAGTGCTGGACAGAGAGACAAAGGGAATGGCCAAGTGCTAGAGTCCAGACAATCTTGGGGAATTTTTTTTATAAATGCAACCGGTTAGTTTGTTATTTATAAAGGCAAGTGTAGGGATTTACCTTTGAGGAAATCAACTATATCAGCTAGACGAATAATAGGGATTTAATATTTTAGTAATTGGTTGACACTCAAGCCATTTTGGTTATATAATAAATATATATATTGATTTAAATATTTAAATAAATATAAATGTATAAAAATACAAAATTATATAATAAATAAATACACAATTAATTTAATATAATGTTAAATTTTACAATAATTATATATATTTATTTTATCTGATAAAGTGAGTTTCAATTTAATGTTACATTACATAGGTCTACAAATATAGGGGTCTTGTGAGTTGTTGAAAAGTCTAGGCTTATTTCCAATGAAATTTGGAAATTTAAAATCGCCTTTTGCTGGTACATAACCTCAAATATCTCAAAATCCTGACTTGTGGTAGGCATATTCGAATTCTATGCACCAAATTACTTTTAAAATTAATCCCATCTTTCCAACAACGAAATGTATAGCTTCGACGTCATTAGCATTATCATTAGGCCGTTGAAAAAAATAGTATTTGATATTTTGAGATCTTAAATTAAAGGGAAAAAGTTGTTCTAAATTTTGCTTCAGGAAAAACAATATTATACAATCTTATACAGTTTGAAAAAACGACGTTTGTCGGGTACATGTATTAAATATTTTAATTGTCCTATTAACAGGTTAAATTTCTATAATATTTATTATTATATATTAATTTATTACAATTTGTATTATAAATGTTTCTAATTATTATCATTCCTATTCAATTATTCCAATTGAAGAGCAAATTTATTCTGTTTTAAAATTTTATTTCCATCAGAAACTTAACTTCAACATTAAATCAAATTTCCCTCTACAAGTACAGGGTATTTCCACTTCAACTTCTAGTTGATTTTTCCCCCTGGCGTAAATGCTACTTTTCTGTGCATTTTTCATCGCGACTTTGGACAGAGAAAAATAAACCGCTGCATACTTATCTGGGCACTCAGTGAAGAAGACAAAAGCGCAGTTCCCTCCACAAATTTACATGCAAATTAAATGCGATAAATTCGTTGTCGTCATTGTTTGTGTTCAAGCTCTCGCTCTCAGCTGACGTCATCAAGGCAAATACAAAAAAAAAATAATAAATGAACCCCAACCTGGGCAATTTGCATAAATCAGGGTCACACCTCCACGAACAATATACACACCGCACATAATGAACGCCTTAGCCTGCACTTAATGCACGTTAATTTCATTTCACTGAACCAACAAACCACAAAAAATAGGGATATATTTAGGAATATATAGATATGTATGTATAGCAAGAAAAAAAGCAATTAATGAACCCTCTCATCGTTTATTCATCAATTGCAATTCGCCATCGAAACCCAGAAAGGGTTGCGGCCATCAGCAATATGAAAGAAATAAGGAAGTAAGGCCACCCCCCACATAGGGTCAGAGTTCGATGTGGCATGCAAATACGTAGAGCCCACAGAGCGGCTAACAAAAAATACAAATGAAAATAGGAAAAGGAAAAACAAAGAAGACAAACAACAAACTAAACGAAAACAGTGGGCAAAAGAATGACATTTTTAAGAGAATAAAATACAATTGAAAATTCCTCATATTTTGCTTATATTTATAAAAGAATAAAGACTCAAACATTCAAGGGGAATATATATTAAATATTATTCGAATTACGAAAGTTTGTTAGAAATTTATTACTCAATTTCTTATGCAAAGTAAGATAAAGTAAACAAAATATGGTCGATTTAAGTAAAGAAAATAAAAGTGAACATTTAAACCATAATTTTCCATCTAGTTTGTTTAATTTTATAAAAGAGTTTTCATATATTCTAAGGTAAAATGTGGATATATGTTCATTAATTATTTAATATTATTTAGAGTAAGAAAATGTATTATATTTAAAATAAATTATTATATAAAGTAAGAGAAACAATAAAGCAAACGAAAAAATTATCATAATAATGTAATTCCAAGGGAGAAATGTTAATTAAAATTCTGCTTATATTTATACAAGAATTTTTATATATTAAAGAGAATATGTTATGTTTAAGACAACAAAATATGCCTATTAATTAAACTTACCTAGTTCTTATCCCTGAAACTTACTCAATATTCAATTTATTCCTCGAAATACAATTTATTTAATCCCTAAATTCTCTTATGTAAAATATATACTTATTTCTCTAAGATCTACAGGTGTTCTACCTCTTATTCAATGCTATGGGCAACGCCTCCCTTTATCTATTCTTGGCAAATATAAATCGTTATTGTGACAAATCTCCATTGTGTCACCAGCAGAATCACTTCACGTTCTTTGATTGGTGACGGTGGGGAGGAGCCAGCCAGGCTCCTTTGTTTCATCCTGCTGCGTTACTTGCCCCAATAGCAATTATATCATTTTCTCAATGAAAATCTCTCTCCCCAGTATTCCTCAGTATTCCTCAGATTCACTTCTTTATTTCTGTCTTGTGTCCATTCAAGGGGATTTTCATAGTCTCCATTCGTCGTCCGTCTCCCACTGTGCCATGAATGACAACAAAATAAATGAAATTGAGCGTTCATTCCTGGCTTATTCAAAGGCATGAGACCACGCCCCCCCATCACGCCTTCCAATTTCACCCAAAAAACAGAGAGCGGGGTGAAACATGGGAAAATCGGTAAATAAACAAGCAAAAGCAGGAGTAAGAGGAGTGAGGGACAGAGTCTGGCAAAAAGTTAAGGAAAATATTTACAAATGAATTAACGTAATGAAAATAAACCAGCACAGATATATATATATATTTATATATATTGCTGGAACCCGATCATGATAATGATGATGACGCCACAGATCCATAAAAGAGATAGCAGAGTATTACAATAACAAAAGTCAGAAAAAACAAAACATGGTTAACATTTTATAAATATAAAAATATATAGTAGATCCTTTATCCTTTCACCTTTTATATTTTCCCATTTTATGACCATTTAATTTATCAAGCAATACTGTTTAAATAATAATCAAATTTATATTACAAATTTTACGCCACAAATTTGTTCTCTCTGCATTCCATAATTCCCATAATTCCCTTTTTGTTTCTTTGCTGATAAGATACCGAGATACAATAGTAATGCATGTCCATAAAACTTGAACAATTCCACTAGAAAATTCAGAAAACAAAAGGCCTGGCAATGGGGGAGATTGAGAGAGAGGGGTGGGTCTATTGACCTTGGCCCACAACTCGATGAAACCATCTGGTCATGTCAAAAAAAAGCCAAACAGCAAACTTGAAGAAATATCCAAAAACCTAAATTTTGTATTTTATGCTTTTGGTTTGGAGAAACCGTAGAGGGAGGAAGGGGGTTGGAAAAGATGAGGAGAAACGTCAAAACGAACAAAAATTAATGGAAAATTTCTCGAAAAAGTGTTTATCTTTGTCGGGCAAAGCGATCAAATACAAAGAATATTATGTGTTTTGGCAGCAGATGATTCCAGACATTGTGTATATCATAAACTTTCTTAGGAAATGTTGACAAAATAAGATATCCTAGGGGAAAACTTTCAATTAATAGCAATTAATTTTTACCTATATATTTATCAGTTATAATGTTTCTTAGCATTTGTAAATCTGTTACTAAAGATTAATTAAAGCTGTAATTTAAATGTATTTATTTTTAAGGAACTTGGGAAAAATAAAGAGTAAGAAAAGTCTACAATATATCTTCAAATAACATATGTAAACACTTACTTAAATGAATCATTAATAATATTTTTAATTGATTTATATAGAATATACTCAAGTTGAAGCCTTGAAACTACGTCTGGGATCTTTTACTAATAAAAACCTTCAGCAAACCTCATTTATTATCCTTTAGAAATGCTGACAAAGAAAGAAATTATATTTTTTTTAACTTGTAATTAATATTTTTATCCATTACATTCAGTCAAGAGTATTTCCTACAAATTTATAAATCCTTTACTAAAGAAAAGTCTAAAATATATCTTCAAATATGTAAACACTTACTTAAATTATTCATTTATTATATTTTTAATTGATTTATATAAAATATACTCAATACTACGTCTGGGATCTTTTACTAATAAAAACGTTAAGCAAACCCCAATTATTATCCTTTAGAAATGGTAACAAAGTAATTAATATTTTTATCCATTACATTCAGCCAAGTGTATTTCCCACCAATTTATAAATTCTTTACTAAAGATATGGTTAAAAATTATATTAAATATATCAAAACATCCCCAAGTTAAATAAACCTTAAATAAACCCCGTTTTGATATCCTTAAGTTGTACGTTGACACTATTTTTAGTCACCCACTAGGCGTATACGTATTTAAAATACGTATACGACATGGTGGCCGCCTCGGGAACAGCTCCCTGTCTCTCTCTCGCTTTCTGTCTTTCTTTCTCCCTCTCTCATTTACTTTGTCTTGGAGGCATTCTCAACATATTTGCCAACAAGTCTCCTATAGAATTCCTTGGCCGTTTGGCGTTTTTTATTTATCGCCCAGTTGTGTTTGCTCTTTGCCACTCGATTGCCCCTTTCATAGCCATTCTCCCGCTGCTTTATGGCTGTTATTGTGTTTTTTAATGCCGCACACACGCGTTCAAACTGTTTCTATACATATATATATACAGATATATACATACATATCGATTACAGGACGCGAGGACTATTGTTCTAGCCCAGCCCAACTGATAGAAAATTCCTTTTGAGCCCACACAAATGGAGGCGGACGTGGAAATCTTGTCCGTCCCCAAGACAAAACAAATTACACTCGCCAACTCAGTTGCAGTCTGTGAGAAATCGTTTGAGTTCGGTAAACTGTTTATATAGTTACAAATAATTTAAAAATCAGCTAAAAATATTTAAAATCATATCAATTATATAAAAATATATGCAACATTTATTAATATATGTATTTGGGGATAAATCTAAGTTTAAAACGTACTATTCTATGATAAATAAGCTTTGTTAAATCGCAATTTTAAACATAAAAAGAAAATATTTTTCGTTATTATCGAAATTATTAACAGCAACGATAAAATATCGGTTTAAATATCGTATTGCACTATAAATCGATATAATAAAAATATATAGCTATTTTCTGTCATTCCTAGTTTGATTAATAAGAATAAATATCGAAAACTGATAAGTTAAAGCTTTAAACATACAAAAATATATATTTTATGGTTCAAATATCGATATTATCGAAAAATATTTCATAAATGTTTTAATAAATTTATCGAAATGTAAATGTCGTATTGTACGCTAAAATCGATACAGTAAAAATATGTCTCAATTTATTTTTGTGCATTTCTAGTTCGATTAATGAAATAAATATCGAAAATATTTCATTAAAATATTCCATGGGACTCTCATCTTTAGTACCCTTTTCTCTGTTAGCCAGTGTAATCTTTTTGCTGCCGCCTCAAAAGGCTTATCATATTGTATCTGAAAGTCTAATTTCGATCTGAAAGTGAAAGTGAAACTGAAACGGAGAACTGGAACTGGAACTGTAACTGCCGGCCACTCTTGGCTACTTTAGATACTTTGCCTACTTTGGCTACTTTGCCGGCATTAAAATTTCGTTTATTGCCAACCAGGGAGCTGTTAAGTCGTCAAACGGAAAGCCTCCACCGAAACGAGAATTTTCCCTCAGAGTCTTGGGACTTTTCGTTGTTTTCCCAGCCTATAAAGTATCTTATTTTGCAGACGTCGAAGATGTTAATACTCTTAGGGCTTATGGGTGAGATTTGCAGCAGCTCAGATGATTGTAGATTGTAGATATTTTATATAAGCCAATTTAATATGATAAATCGTGTATGTATGTATTAAAATATTTATTAAATATTTAAATACATTTTTCGAGTTTTGTTTAAATAGGGAAACCAGCAAAGAAAATTTTAGAAAAATATTAAAACTGTTTTCCAAACTAAATTCTATTAGTAATTTCGTATTTAACCTTCCGACTTGTATATGGTATACGCAAATAACAAAAAAAATAAAATAAACCATCCCTAAAAGTCAAAAGGAACTCCCAAAGTAGAAAGTTTAATATCCAACTAGCTTTATCCCTTATCGGTGGTGGGGGCTGCTCTATTGATATGTCTGATGGGAGATGTTCACATGTACAAATGTTAATTTTCCCTTTCCATTTCCCTTTAAATTTTTTCTTGTTTTGTATACATTTTGTTTTTTGGCTGGGGCTTTTGATGAAATTGTAGCCCAACGTCAGTCAACTTTCCATGTAATGAGCTTTAGCTCGCTTTTACTATCCTACTTTCCAGTATCTATCCTACTTTCTATCTAAATTCCAGTATCTATCTACTATGACTTTGTGTATGTTGACAACGCCATTGATTTAATTGAGATTAGATCGCATTCTCGATTTTCCCTTTGCCTCTGCACCACTTTTCCTCCCATTGATACAGCAATGAAAATGCAAATTGAAGTGCACAGTCCACAGATGCGTTGAATAGGAAAATGGCTTTAGGTGATGAAATCGGAGTATCAGTGGGGTTAAAGGGGTTGCAGAGTGCCTGGGGGGGCGGCGGGGCTTAGGGGGTTAAGAGTAGGTTTGATTTGAAAATCGGATTTCAAAGAACCTCACCAATTTAAGCTGAGATAATCCTGTTTCTATTTCAATTGATTGTATGATAAGTCAGAGGAATTTAGTATGGATATATTTTTTATTTTAAGTTATATATAAATAAATATTTATGTCCTATAACTATTATGGAATTATTAATAAATAAAGAATAATATATCTCTGAAAGAGCTTTTTGAACAAATGAAACTTGTAGAAAATCTTAAAATATCATTTGATTTTAACAATGGAAAATTTTAAAATAAATTCAGAAATATATATATATATTTATAGGAAATATCATCTATACATTCCTATAATTTTAAGCTTTAGTTTATTATGCCAAGGCCAAAGAAAACTTTTTAACTTTCCACTTGAAGGAAATCAATCTCTAGACAGAATCCCGAAGGCTCCCATCTGGCATGGAAAACTTCAACTAAAAAGTTACGCTCATTAAAAATTAATTGTGTATAAAGTTGAAGAGGGGAATATTACATACATAAATATACAAAATATATATATTTTTTTATTCTTATAAATGGCAGTAAACTTTATAAATTTCATTCTCAGAAAAAAAGATAAACCACCTGAGAGTTGATTATAAGCCCAAAAGAAAGTTGAAGCTCTCACTGAGGGAAATCAATCTCCTGCTGAATCTTGGAGTTGAAACTTTTCTCAGCGCTGTCACTCATTTTCCACGATTTTCCCCGGCGCTGAATAGTTGCATGTACAATTTACCGCTGCTACCTTTTGAGGCAGCCAACAAGTGTTTTCATTGCAATTAGCGATGTTTCACCAGAGCTGCCGCCACCCCCCAAACGCTTTCCTCCTTTTCCGACCCTTATGCCGCCCCCGTCCTCGTTCCCCCTCCTCGTTTTCCGCCACTCAACTCGCAGCTTCATTCTTCATTATGCACAAGTTGCTCTGTGGCCCACTTTTCTTGGGGCTAACAGATAGACATGCCCATGACACGGCCACGCCCGCAATTCACGCTTGACATTCAACGCCCCCGGGCCCCGTCGGAGGGTCCTGTGAGTCCTGTGAGTGCTACGGATTGTAAAGTGCACTAAGCGAAATAAGATACACGAATTATGGGAAATAAAATCAAATAATAAGAGCAATGTAAAGGGAAAAAATTTGAATTCTTTTTTACAATCTATTACAAATTACTAGGAATTTAGAAAAAATAAAGGGTCATTAGTCTTAAGAATAGCTTAGCTTCGAAGATCTTCTCATAGGGATGGCAGTAAAGCAACAATATATCGATATATAGTCGATATTTATGGTGAAAATCATAACTATTTTAAAGTTTTGCCATATTTACGATGTAATAACATTTTTTATATACATAATATCGGGTTTTTTCTTTTCCTATAAGAATAGTTTAACTTGGAAGAACTTCTCATAGGGATGGCAGTAAAGCAACAATATATCGATATGGTATCGATATTTATGGTGAAAATCCATATAACTATTTTAAAGTTTTGCAATATTTACGATATGATAACATTTTGTTTAAATACATAAAATCGGATTTTTTCTCTCCCTTATATAACTTATATAACTTAAAATAACTTATATAACTAAAAATCTCCGAGTGCATTTGTTTATGCATTATTCAAGACGGACACTTTTCTTTTGTCGCAGTGTGGCAAATGGAAAATGAGCAGAAGGAGTCGGAAATGCTGTCACTTTGTATGAAAAGTTTTGCTGGCGTGTTTTTGAAATTTTCCCCGACTGCACAGAGAAAAGGGCGGAAATTGTCAGTGCACAATATCCGTTGATTTGTGCAGCATGAAAATGGGATGGCGAAAAATTCAGGGAAAATCCATTGACACGAATTGCAAGTCGCAGGCCGAAGCAGGCCCAGGAGCAGTTCGAGCTCCAAATTATGCATATTCCAAGGCTTTCCCAGGCTTTCTCCGCCAAAGGACATATCGCATGACCAATTAGCACTCGAAGGATGGCGTATTGTTTCGTCAGCCAAAGGGTTAAGCGAGACGAACCTTTTTTTTTCATTCATCCAACCATCCGTTATTTACTTTCAATTCCCCAAATAACAATGCAGAATTTTCCTATTTTTCCCCATTCGAACCTTTTGCGGTCCGTTGTTGCTCTTCTTGCATTCACCATTAACATAAAGCCCAAAATGGAATCGAAGGACGAAATAAATAAATAAAAAAAATAAGAGGAAATGCCCAGGATATTAAGGGGAGGAGGGGCGAAGAGCAGGTCCCTCGCTTGTTGCTATTTTCCATCAAAACCCTCACTCTTTTCCCTTATTTTCCCAGCTTCAAGTCAACGCAAATCACTTGGGGCCAAAAAGTCTTTGAGCCCTCAGGTAAATGCACAAAAAAAAAAAGAAAAATAAAGAGAAAGAAGAATAAGAAAATGGAATATCCCTTATAGAATAGCAGAGGAGGGTCAGGGAGAAGGCAGGTCACATCAATAAGGACGCCTGTCAGTCAGAATCTGAGTTTGATCAACATACCGAGAGCCCAGAGAAATCTACCTTTGGATACCCTTCCTCTGAAAGTGGCATTCTAACAAGTCAACTTACCTGAAAATATAAAAAGGAATTAAAATAAATTAATTAATATAATTTATGATATTTCATATAAGAATTTTTGTAAACTACTAATATATGAAAGAATTTAATATAATAAATAATATAATATATAAGATTTCTTATAACAAACTTTACAAATTTCAAATCTTAGTAATTTGTTTATTTTTAATTTATTTGTTTATTTATTTTCATGTATATAAAATGTATATTTAAATTATTTTAAAGGTATTATACATAAAATGTGGCTTGATGTCCATTATGCTCAAATATTTCCCAAGTCATAAATTTATTAAAAATGATTAAGAGGCTGATTGAGTCATTGTTGAATTCGTTAATTGTTTCCAATTGAGTTCTTTTTCTAAAATTAATTAATTGAACATTTTATAAAGCCAATAAATGTATGTTTATAAAAATATATATCCAGTAAACATCTATTTCTTCAAGCTTCATATAAACCTATGTCAGAAACTTTAATATCCTTTATTTATTTACAAACATTTTCAATTATATGCTGACTTGAATATATCACAAACTAAAACTAAGAAGGATATTCCAACAGTGTCACTAAGGAAAATAATATAAAATTTAGCCTCTCTCTTTCTCTGACTAACGCTGATTCTCTTATTCTGTTACTTTAGCCATTCCCTTTTTTTTTGCCGGCAACACGTCGTCGTCAGGGCGAAAACTCATAAAGTATATTAACAAAATGTTCGATTGCACTTTACCTTTTAGCATTCTGCCTTTGCTACATTTGCTCTCTTTTCTTTTATTTTCCTTTATTTTGTTCGTTTTCGTTTTCTTTTCTTTTCTTTTCTTGATTTTTCATTCTTTTCTCGGGGCCTTGCATGACTAACGGATATCAATATACCAAGTCCCTCTCCTTCTGTCTGTCTGACAGTCTGACTTTTCGGGTTTCCATTGGCAAAATGCGAAGGAAAAAAAGTGTATATATGTATATTATATATGTACATATATAGTAAGCAAAAGAAAAAGGTCGCGGCACATTTACTTGTTAAATTTTTAAAGAGGCTTTCCCAGCAAGTGCCCGTTATTTTCATATTTCAGCCTGTGCGAAATGTTATCTACCAGGAAAGTTGACCTTTTTGCCATCAGAGATGGGGGGGAAAATGGGAAAAAAAGAATGGCACTGGTATTTAATATGCCTTCAACTATCAAGTTTCCTAGATCACAGCTAATTGAATGAAATGTGAGTTATTTTGAACTTGGGTTATAGCCGGGATTGAATTTAAAACGGACTTTTAAGGATACTTGTATAAGAACACCCTTTTAAATGAGTTGTTGAGTTGTTGTTGAATTGTTGAATTAACATTTGATTTTTGGTAAATAAATTAATACAAGAAAATAAATATTTAAGTAACTTATAAGAAAGATTTATATTAATTTATTCGAATTGAATTGTTAATATTACAATTACTAATTATTGATGAACTGTTGTTGAAATTGTTAAAATTGTTGAATTGTTGAAATTGTTGAAATTGTTGAAATTGTTGAAATTGTTGAAATTGTTGAAATTGTTGAAATTGTTGAAATTGTTGAAATTGTTGAAATTGTTGAAATTGTTGAAATTGTTGAAATTGTTGAATTGTTGTTATATATACATATAAGCAAACCATTAAATCAATCTTTAGGACTTTTTAACCCTAACTACTGCCACTAACCGAATCCAATTTACTTAATCCATGAAATATCAATACAATTGATTCAATCCAAGGACTGATTGATTGCATTTGCCTCAATCAAAATTTGTGGCTGAGCAATTCAACAAATGCGATCCACTCAACCATATGAATGCATTCATTTCTCGAGCTATTCGATGGTAAAAATGAATTGATTTAATTTGTGGCCAAAGTGTCGTCCATTAAACTTCGATACTAACGAACTAAAATGTTGTCACCCCCGCGTTTGTGTGTGTGTGAATACTATTTATGCTTGTGTGTTTGTGAGTATCTGTGTGAGTGATAGAATGCGAGTGTAGCAATCAAACTGTTGATTCCCGCCCAAGGGGCAAGCGAGAAAAAAAGCAAAAAAAGAAACGAAAAAATAATAAAAATGGCATCCGCTTTCGCTGTCGCTTTCGATGTCACTGCGGCTGGGGCGCTACTTTTACATAACCACCCACTTTTTCCGACTATTTTCGACCCCCCCCCCCCCACACCGAATAGCACCTTCTCCAGTGTCTTTGCCCCAAGGAACGCGATGGAATAGTGAAATAGACAGAGAAATAGAGGAATTTATGCCAAATTCCTTTCGCAGTGACGCCAGACAACCACTTCAATCACCTCTCGTTATGGATCCCACCAAGGTTATGCAATATTTTGTATTTCCAACGAATTTTTCTTGTGGCTTAAACTTAGATGTTTGTTTGTTTATAGAATTTTGTGAAAAAAAAGTGAAAATATTTTTTAAAGAGAGTATACAAATATTGATTTTGGGATCCAGAAAGGACATCTTACTTTATTACAAATCATTTTTATACACTTTTATTTATATTTTTTGAGTTGGAGATTACTAAAAACTTTGGTTTGTTATTTTTGATTTTCTTTTTGATGATTTTCTATATATTTAAAAATCACGCGTTATTTATTTGTATATAGTACCAATTTATGGCTAACTAAGTTACACAAAACTGTGCAAAGTTATCAAGTTTCAGAGTCTGCCAACTTCCATCCGTTGTCCAATATCCGGCTGTGATGACAGCAATTTTAAAGTTTGGAAAACAGAGCTAGAGAAAACAAAAGTTCTTGAAAGTATTGCAAAATCCGGTAAAAAAAAGGATATATAATTATAAAGAAAACAAGCATGCATGCAACAGCTGACGTTGGCGTTGAGTAATCTAATTAAAAGTTTGTTGCAACTTGTTTTTTAATGATGTCACGCCTAGGAAAATTTGGCGCCAAACCCTTTTTCCTTTTACCTTTATAGCTATATGTGGCCCACCTTCCATACCGCTCTGTTTCTGGTTTGGGGCCTAAGCCTTCTATTTTGCTTTAATTACAATTTATGGATGCTTCAAGTTTTGCCGGCGCAGAAAGAATAAAAATACGGGAATTATAAAAAGGAAAGCGGCAGTCGAATAAAAATGACCAAAAAAGAAAGAAAAATAACAAAAAATAAAGGTAAAAAGTTAAGAGTGTGAGCTAAGAAAGAAAAAGAGAGTAAGTAAAAGTAAGTAATTACACATAAGCAAAAGGAAAATGACACTGAAGAAAACTAATAAGAAAATAATTACTAAAGTCATGTAAACATTTAAAAAATTAAATTTGAATTGAAATATGCAGCAATAAGAGATATGAAACTATTAATTTAATTTCTTTTACATTTTTTAAGAACATTAAGAGACATTTATTTAAGCGTGAACTTTTTTTTTTAATATTATAGTTGGCTTATCAGTTTCGCCGCTATAAAAATAGCTAAAGTTTTAAATTAATTTTATTTAGAATATTTTAAAGTAGATTTTAAATACCAATATTAAAGTGTGACCATTTTTTCAGCTTTTTTGGCATAATAAAAATGGTGTGTATTTTGAATTAAACTATTTTGTTTTATTTAAGGTCAAATGCAAATAAAATCATTTAAATGTGACTTTTTATAGTTGGTTACACATTTTTTACATTATAAAAAATAAATACAATTTAAATTTTAAATTAAAAATTAAAATTAAATTGTTTACTTGTGACCATTTATTATTTTTTTATTATAAACTTTATAAAGTTCCTCATATATTTTTAGGTAAAATTCAAACAAAATCATTTTTATCCTTCGAAGGCAACCAACCATGCAAATAACGGTAAAAGAACAGGAACTAGCACACACTCAAATAAAAACCCAACGAAGTTCTATGAGTTGAGTGAGTTTAGTTGAGCGGAACTCAAATACAACTGAAGAGAAACAAAGGAGCAAAACGAGCGAAAGAGAGAATACCCAGCGCCTGCGCAGAGAGAGAGAGATGGAGAGGGAGAGATAGCGAACAAGAAGGACAATCCAACCGGCAGGATTACAACAGAGGCACAGTGTGCTAAATATATCAAATTCTTTTTTACAAGCTGGATATATTAATAAATTCATGTCCAATGTTGACAATCAATAATCAATCGATTATTAAATATAAATTTTATAAAATCAAATTCCTATAAAATCTCATTTAATCAATAAGCATACCTAAAAAATTTGTGAAGACATAAAAAAGGATGTTTAATATAAGAATAAGTAAAATTAGCATTAATCAAACCATATTCTTATAGATTTTTTGATTGGTGAACTGATTTAATTTTTAATAAAATTAACTTTTCAATTTTTGGGTGACATTTAAATAAAATAATGAATAATAACTTCGTCATAAGTTGGTGAAACATGTTTTCTATTAAAATAAATAACTGGTTAATTTTGTATATAATTAATGTTTTATTTTTTGGTTGACATTTAATTAAAGTTAGGAATACAATCCTAAACCATTTTTCATTTTTTGGGTTGACATTTAAATAAAATTAGGAATACATTCCTAAACCAGGCTATATAATATTTATAATGCTTAAATTAATATTTTCTAAACATATCATTCAGAAAAATGAGGAAACATTTTTTATTTATACAAATTTTTGAATAAATTTGAATAAAATAAATAAATAAATCATCATTTAGCTTGGTAAATTTTTATCAATTTATTTTGAAAGATTTTTCCATCACCTTAGACCCACTGTGCTTACATTGAAAGGCATTGACATTGGTCGACAATTGTGTCAATCTGGCGAACAGGACACAGTCACATATGCTGGACTGCTCAGCTGCTCGCCTGCTAAACTGCTTTTCTGTCTTTTTTCCGTGCTTCCCCCTCCCCATGTGAGTATCTTTTAGCTTTTCTTTTTTTTTTAGGGGCAGATGCCCTGCTTGGGTCCGAGTTCCGTCTTATGTAAGCCGGATCTGACAGCCGAAATCACAAAAAAAGGAATGAATTAACCCCCTCCCCCCCCATGGGGCGCTGCTATATTTGGATAAGAATTACATAAAACCCCCCTTTCCCCACGACTGACGTCACTGGGGGCCGCCTTAATTGCTGCTGTTAAACAAAAACTAACCCAAAAAAAAAAAAAGAACACGAACAAAAAAAAATGTATAAATCAAAAGTAAAGAACAATTTGAAGCATATGGACACGGTCATAATTTTAATTACCTAAACAAACTGACGAGCTAGAAACTTGTCGGCAATTAATAAAGTTTCACTCATCAAGCCTACACTTTTTTCCCTTTTTCCCCCTTTTTTATTTATATTTATTTTGGTAAATATTTAGAAACATGAGCCAGCAAGTTCCTTTGATTTTCCACGCTGGCAACTTTAACTTTTAGAGTTTATTTAGAATATGTGGAATACATTGAGAAAAAATTAAATTAAATTTAAAAGACTTGAATACCGATCAAGATGTTTTTGTAAATTAATAAATTTTGGCAAAATAAATATACAAATTAACAAATATATTAAATATAGAGACTAAAACTTCAGACAAACTTCAGTTCTATCCAGTGCACACATACATCCTACATATATGGAAAAGTCGTTGCCCCTTTTTTTACCGCTTTCTCCACTCTGGCTTGCTTTCCCCCAGTTTACCTCAAGTTTTCTCATCCATCCTTTTGTGGGGCACAAACATTCGCCTGGAGCATTTAACAACAGCAACAAATTGAAAGGTTTCGGGCTCGGGCTCGGTCTCGGTCTCGGCTTAGGCTCTGAAACCTGGAAAAAGGCAAACTATTTGATGGCTTAAATGAAATGAAAGCAGAAGGTGCTCTCGGGTCAGCGATGAAGTAGGAGGAGGAGTGTCCTCCTCAATGGCCGGGTAAATACCCGTGAGTGCTCCTTTGCCCTATGATCCGCCGACGAGGAGGTAATCTGCTCGAATTTATCGCAAAGCAAAAGCAAAGTTGTTTTTCTCAAATTCGGCTTTGAAGCGCATTTGTGGTTAACCAAACTAAGAAGTTTCTTTAACGCGGTTTCACATAGTTTTGTAAAAAGTATTAAATGCCTTTTAAGTCTCTTTTAAAACACATAAAGTAGATTATTTTGAACTCAATTATTATTTTCTCAATTAGCTTTGAAGCACATTTGCTACTTCGATATCAATTAAAAATTTAAACACTTAATTTAAACAGTTAAATAAAAACTAAGAAGAACATTAAACTTGGGCATCTTTTTCCCACCAGATCACCAGACTGTATTACCTCTGGGTATAGCTTTTCGGTACTTCCTAACTCTTCGACACTTCTTCGAATTGATCTTCTTGGCATCGGCTTCAGCCTGACTGTAGTCTTTCTTGGTCTGTTCCATCTGATTGGTCAAAAGCTCCACACACTCCTTGAGCATAGCCAATGCACGGTTCTTCTGTTGCAGATCCTCAGTGCCCTGCTCAAGCAAATCATCGAGCTTGACCAGAGTGATCTTGGTTTGCCCAAACTGAGCCTGCATGGCGAGTGCCTGGTGCTCGACTCTTGTGTAGACGGTTTCCGCGGTATTAGCATTCGCCTCGCTGGCAGCCAGGGAGGCTGTCAGATGCTCCAGCAAACCCTCTTCGTCACAAAGTTGCCTCTCCAGGTTATCGTAAGCCAGCTGGGAGGCCTCGAAAACAGCCTGAGCTGTGTGAGCGGCCTCCGTTGCCTTGTCCGCCAGCTGCATCTTCACCTGACGCGAAGCCTCTTGAGCGGCGTCAGCCAGGGCCTCGTTGGCAGCCTGGGCCTTATCGGCGGCTTTCTCGGCGATGTTCAAGGCCTTATCCTTGCTCTTTGGTGGAGCCTTAGTGCACTTCCAGACACTGGAATCATCCCTAACGAATCTACTGTCATCCGATGGTAGAAACTCATTGATGGAGTCATCAAAGAAGGGATCTGAGTTACAGGATTCAAAGCCACAGGAAGACTCCTTATAGCGCAGCGAATTAAAACTGGAGATCTGAAAGATCAACAGCACTAAAAAACTTAATGAGAGCTCCATTTCGTTAGACACAAAGAACAAAATGTGACTGGAAACCCAGAGCTTTTCTAGATCAGTAAAACATTTTTTTAGAAAGGGGAAGAAAATATGAATATATCGATAATGTGTCGATATGTTAAGCTACATACTTTGGCTATAATAAATCGATATTTGTATGTTGCGATATATCGATATTATATTATAGAAGAAATAAACAAATAAAACAAAGAAAACGATATTAACAATATATCAATGATATTTTGCCATAATATTCTATATTAGAAATTTTGATATATCAAAATCTATATTCTGTTTGATTATGTATCAAACAAATATATTTGGGAAAACAGATAAATATATATTATTACATTTATTGTTTTTTTTTTCGATATTGTCGATTTTCTTATGCTAAATGCAATATTTTTCGATATTTCAAATTTCGATATACAAAATTATTTGGTATTTACGATGAAATTATTTCACACGAGCGATAATTTTCGATTTTTGTTATCAATAGACATCTCTAGACTCAAGTATTGGTAGACTCTTGTTTATAATTCTTATATATATTATTTTTCTTACTTTTTCTACGAAAACTACTGCATTTTATCCCCTGTAAAGCAGCAAGCAACTTCATTTAATAAATTTTTTGTACCATGAATTCTGCTTTTATGCGAGAGCTAAAAATAAGGCCACAAAACTCGCATATGGCCTCCCATAAAAGATGCTGGCAAATAATAAAGACTGAATGAAAGAATTCGAGGGAAAACTGAGAAAAAAATACACACACTTTTTCGTCGTCACCTGGGGGGGGGGGGGCAGGGGGCCATAAAAGCCAAAGAAAAGCATAAATCAAATGCGCTGACCGCGCAAAAAGAAAATTACAGCAACGGCGAATAATTCAAATCCGAAAGCATTAATTAAGCCATAACAATAAACGCTGGCCAAGACACCAAAAAAAAAAGCAAAGAGATTAATATGCATAATTGGCCCGAGTAATTCCAAAATAAACATTGGAAAATATTGTTGTTGTTCACGAAAAATGTTCATCATTTTCGCCTTGTTAACTCAACTTATTATTTTGTTTACATTAGAGTAGCCGAGCAAAAAGATATTTATTAGTCAGCAGGCGCCGCCTGGCTGTTAATTAAATATTTTGCTCAAAAATAAATATTACTTTGTGGGCCAGGGACATGTGACATGTGAAGAAAACATTTAAAAAATTGTGTGAATATAAAAATGTATAGAGAAATCATTGAAAATTATTGCTCTATGAATATTTTCAGGCTTTTTGCTTGCTTTTTCTTTATTTTTAATTGAAGAACACTATGCTTCAATTGAAATAATTGCTTTGACGCTGTCAAAATACTCAAAAAGAACTTGTATAACGATCGCAATTAATAAATCAATTTATTACAAAGAAAAAAGAAAAAAGACAGCTAAAATTGTATTTACCAACAATTATATTCAATTCAAAGATAATATCCTGCCTGAAAAATTGTACAGGTTCCGCAGGGAAAACTCTGACATTTTCCACATTTACTATTTATTTTATTATTATTTTCCGTGTGTCTGTGTCTATGTATGTGGTGTGCCTTTGACAGTTTATGTCCAAATCCAAAAACAAAACAAATGCCAAACTTTCGGCGGCTAAATTGCAGTTTCGAATTTGCATTGCCTGAATTATGCATGGAGCCCGGACTTTATGCATATTTAATTGCTTAATTTGTGCTCTAATACGGTTCATTAAGGCATTGCTACCAACGGAAACTAATAAGTTAAATAAAAAAAATATATATATACAAATAAAATATAATAACCCTGTTTTTTTTGTGGCCAGAAGACAGAGAGCCGAGGAGAACAATGCTATCCAATCATGCGGGCTTTCTCTGCACGACCTCTACTACTGCACGACCCCTACTGCAAAGTGCATTTTCTAATTGCAACTAAATCCTTTTTAGTAATAGGAAAATTGTGTTGTGCCACGCCCACAATGCAACCGCCATGGCTCATGGCAACTTATGCGTGTCGCGCATTGCATTTGTACACTTTTCATGAATGTTTTTCATCTTTTTATAATTTTCTTTATTTTTTTGTAACATTTTCTCTATGTTTTCTAAAATTTTCTCTATTTTTTCTATAATTTTCTTTTTGTTTTTTTTTCTGTATTTGTTCTCTAACTATTCTCCATCGGTTTTCTTATTGTTTTCTATTTGTTCTATTTTTCTCTATTTTGTTCTCTATTTTTTCAGTTTTCTCTTCCTTTTTTATTTTTCTTTATTTTTTCTATTTGTTCACAACTATGTCCCCTATTTTTTCTCGACTTTTCTCTGTTTTATAAATATTTGGCTTTCTAGTTTTTTCTCTATTTTTTCTTAATTTTATTCTCTATTTCTCTATTTTTTCTCTATTTTTTTCTCTACTTTTTCTATACTTTTTCTCTATTTTTTCTATTATTTTTATATTTATTCTATATTTTTTGTTAATTTCTTTTTCAAATTAGTTTTATAATTCTAGATCGATTATGGTCAAGGGTAGGCAGAGATTTTAATAAGAAAAACATAAAAAAAAAACAATTCCTGACTTCAGCTATTTTTAAGACATAATTTTCTTTTAAAGGGAATGCCAGAAAATATAGATATTGGAGTAAAAATTTTACAAGTTTAATTAATTTATATAAAATATATATATAAGATATATTTGAATTATAATAATTTCTACCACTTAAGCTCTCATCAAACAGAAACAGACAGAAAAATTACATTAAATTTTCGTTATCACAGCTGGGGTCAAATGTTCAACTAAAATTCCACAGAAAACTGAGTTAACCATCAGAAATTGCACATGCAAATGACAATAATTTACTTGCAGCTGCTGCTGCTGCCAGCATTTTGTTTGCATTTGCAAATCTGGGGAAGGGCCTTTGGGCCAAATGTTTGCACTGGTTTTGAGCGACACTTTTGTGGCCAATATCGAACACAGTGTGTGCTTGTGTGTGTGAGAGAGTGTGACTGGTTCTGATTCGTTTTTGGGCTACATTTTTGCGGCAATTCGAACAAACAAACAAATAGGCAAACAAACACAAAAAGCAAGGAGCTCCACAGCGCCAACGCTAACGCATTTAAAGCCGAAAACAAATCGAGCACTTGAACAAATAGCATTTACAGTGATTATTCTCTAAAGTGCACTGACCCAAGTGCTTGGCAAACATGAAGCCATTTTAGTGGATAATAATAAAGAGTATTATCCATATTGAAATTTACAATATTGATTCTTTTTATAGTGCTTGATTTTGATGTGTATAAAAAGGCCATAAAGTTGGTTTAAAAATGCTGGAGGTAAGGGTGTTGCTAGAAACATGTCAGGCTTAAGTTCTTAAATAATTACCCCATAAACTAAGACTTAATTATACGGATATAATTTTAGAATTTAACTTAATTTAATCCAACTAGTTTTTTAGTGTCAGGTATCTCCCCGTCGAGCACACTCTTTTCATATATTTTACTTATTTTTTTGTGTGGTTATTTCACATTTATTTCCAGTTGGCTTAACTTTTTGTTGCCTTTGAAGAAAATTACAAATAAAAACAGGTTAAAAACATTTACCATGCAATTTGCAACACAAAAAAGTGCGGGACCTGATATGAATAAGTTAAATAAAAAAAAAGTTTAGCAAATTAAATTTATTATTCATGCCATTGCACACTAATTAATTTGCCAAATCTGTAAAACACACATTTGTGATTATAAAATATTCAAAGGATGTTTTACAACAAAGATACATTCGATTATAATTTTAATTTTACTAAAATATTCGTGTATTTGATTGATTTTTACTGTACCATCTTTGAGCTGATTTTTTTGTTGTTTACTCGTGGAAAGTTCTCGGGTTTTTCTTGCTTTACCAGATTACAGGGGAAAAGTTATTTGCAGGGATTATTGGATATGAACGATGAAAACTAAGGTTTATTCCACCGACCAAGCCAATTTAGAAAATAGCTTTAGGTTTCTCCTTGGCTTTATATACATTTGTATATAAATATGTGTTTTTATGTATATACAAATTTTGAATGAGAGTTATAAATATATGTTTATCTATTTTATTTTTTTCTGGAAAAGCTACGTTATTAAAGTAAGCCAATAATATAAAATACTCCTTATTAAATTTTAGTTTACTCATATATTATTATTATTAAAATTAGTTAAAGAAACTAAAGCTGTTGAACAAACTTAAATATATATCAAATATATTGACAGAAAATTTATTTATTTATTTATATTATTTATTTATTTATTGACTTATATGTTTAATCGAAAAGATATAAAAATTAACAAAAATAATTCTTTTTCTGTTGGGATTTTTCGATTAGATGAGAATTTTATATTATATTTTCTAAATTTTAATGATTTTAAAAATTTTATACAAAATACTTTTTTTAATCGATATACTTTTCGATATTTTTTCTTTCGATATACAAAATGTATATTTAAAGCATTTTAAACTAACATCTTTTGTGGTTAATTACCAAAATCTGTATGTTGATCCCGGCTGTTGCTAAGGAAAGTGGCCAGGGGCTTTATGTTTTGGACCTGAACAAGTTCCCATTACCATGATGTCACATTACATGGTCACTTAGTTATGAAAAGCATTTCAAGTGCTCGCTCGCGTGTTGCATATTGTTGCTGCTGCTGCTGTTGCTGCTGCCCCTCGATGTTGGCCATTATTGTTGTGGCTCTGTTGCATAGTTGTAGTGGTTAATCAAGTTGCTACCGTTGTTGTTCCTGTTGTTATTACAGAGTTTTGTCTAATTGCATTGGGGGCGCCCCCATAGCATGATACTTAAATGCATTAAAGCCATCTCCCAATGGTATTGAGAGAAGCCACCAGCCACAAGGCAGCTGCCAGTTAATGGGAGTAAAGGAACTCACTCACCGTATGGACAGGATATGTCATTATACCAATGCAATTGGTAAATTAAACAGCTAAAAGGATAAGCTGGTTGGGGCAGCAGGCTACAGTCCAGTTGGGAATTGAAGTACAAATAATTCGATGGAAACCGCAAAGATAAGCAATATATGTACATGTAAGCTTAGGGTATCAAGGGGAATATTTGTCTAAACAAATATAAGCTTAAAAGATATAGTAAAATTAAAAACTTAAGCTGCTTTTATGAGAAGTATTTCTTAGGAATAAAATCCACATTAAGTCCTGATTGGACTTTACTCAAAGTCGTAACAGTTTGATGAATCATTTCAGATACAAAATTGGATACAATTAGCAGCAGAAGCCTTGAACCCATTTAGTGAGAGTTTAGGTAAGCTCTAAACCCAAACCTAATACTTAGAGTGGATCCAAGCTGCAGTTCTAAAAAAGTAAAGCCTTTAAATCGAATTGAGAGTTAGCTGCCACGTTTCTTCTGCTCTGCTCTGTTTGTGTGCCATTTTCTTGGCCTGATCCTAATAGCCTCTTTTTATCTCGCTTTTATGCTCCTCTGCATATGGCCAAGAAAAGCATTTATCCCACTCGCATGTAGGAAGGAGCTCTTGTATATATATTCTGCCCTTAAACTTCCCCAAAGGCGCGCTTTTTTCCCTTTCAGTAAGTTTCTTAAATGGCTTTTCAATTGCATTTTAACTTGGCTACCACACTAAGCCAAAAAAGGGCAGTAAAAACAAAAGGAAAATATCATTTAGAGAAATAAATTATTGAAATAAAAATTGAAATTTTTAAGAGTTGAAGAAGCATTTTGAAACTGTTATTTAATTATAAAATATTTTTTTAATATTACTACTACAATACTACAAATACTAGTTTTTTATTGTCATTTCAAGTTAATTTAAAGGCCTTTTTAATATTAAAATATTTTTAAAATACCTTTAACATTAAAATATTTCCAAAAATATTTTATTATCCAAAAAGGTTTTGAAATTATTTAATTATAAATTATTTAAAAACATCCTACAAGTTTATCATCCTTTTCAATGAACATATCAAGTTTATTTCAAGCCCTTTGATAATTTAAAACAGTTTAAAACTAGTTTTCAAAAGCTTAAGAGACATTTTTAGTTTCATTTGAGTTTGTTAAATTCTATAAGCATTTAATTCTTATTAATTGCATTTTAAGTTTATGTAAAGTCCTTTTTTTTAGTTGAAAATTATACAAAACAAATTTTTAAGACTTATAGAGATATTTTTTGTTCATTTTAATAATCTTTTTTAATTATTAAATTTATTTAAAAATTAGCACAATTCTAAACACCCTTTTTTTGGCATTGCAAGTTTATTCAAAATCCTATTCTTAAAAAATATTCTTAAAATATATCACAAGCTCTTCTCCCCATTTTTTGCACTGCAAGAAAATATATATAAAAGAAAAACTATCTCGTGGCTGCATATATACGCATATATAGAAATACATATGGCATCTCATCCATATATAGAGAAAGGCTAAGCAGCACATGACCTCAAAGCTCTTAACGATGCAATTGAAAATGGTTTAAGAATGAAAAGCCCCCAAGAAAATCGGGCTAAGAAAAAAATACAGAGATGTAGAGAATATAGAAAAGAAAAGAAAGAGGAGAGGGATAGATATAAAGACCGAAGACGACAAAGACACACATGTCAACTCTTCTGTCTCATATTTATGTTTCATTTACATTTTTCCAATAAATTCAACCGGCGCGCCAGCCAACATTCGTTCGAAAATAATCAGAAATAAAATTCATAATTTTTGAAATTCAAAAATTTAGAAATTCGCTTCGCCCCGTCCCCTCACCCTGCCCTCATCAAAATGTGGCAATCATAAATTCTCTTGTGCGTCATGGACAGCCGTCAACTTGTTGCACGAGTGTCGCCAAAAAAAAGAAGGAATACAAAATTAAAAAAAAATATTTAATTAAGTTGCCAAAATGCTAATTCGTGTTGAAATGAAATGATCAAAGAGGAAGGAAGGCACAGGGACGGACCGTAGGGGCAAGGGCAGTGGAAAATCGAAATTTATGCCCAAGGAAATGCAAATGGGGGAAAGCCATTGCAAATGACCAAGATTTACGATCAATTTGTATGTGTATATAAATGTTAGACCGCCTCCAGAAATGTAGTTTTTTTCGGGGGGGTGGGCCATAAATATAAATTGAGAATTCTCCAAAGAAAAAACACGAAAAAACAGTTGTAAATTAAACACTGAAATATGTTCCGTGGGCTTGATTTATTTTCCAACTAATGGAAATTTACTTCGCACATCTTTTAATTTTATTAGTTTGGCCAACAGTTTGAGTGGAAATTCAATTAACATATTCACCGATTGACGAATTAAGACCCTGACGATGGAGGGGATCATAAATTTACCTGAAGCTACGAATGTACAAATATTTATTTAATAAAATGCAAAAACAGTTAATTTATGAGGGCCATAAAAACCCCAAAGAAAAATAAATAAAATGTACATCTTAAGGCAGCTCTAAGTATGTGTTAAAATTTTTAAGGCAATGTTTTAAAACAATTAAAAACCTCTAAAGTTACTTTAATTTATTTTTAATAGAGGGATAAATACTTTTAAAAAATACTTTTAAAAATATTTTTTAAAATATATATAAAATAAAATTTAAAAAAACCCCAAGGCAGCTCTAAGTTTGTGTTTGAGTTTTTTAAAGCAATGTAATGAGGTAGAAACCTTTAAATTATCATTAACAGAATTATCATTTGTAGAAATTTATTTACAAATATTTTTAAAAGTATTATAACAGCTTAACTAAATGAATCATATAAATAAATAATCAGTCTTTAAGCTAGGCTTTTAGTTAAAAAATAAAATATAACATAATATCCCACATATTATGTTCCTTTTTAATTACATTTAATCCATTTTAATGCTATAGAGAATACAGAAAAAAATGAGCACCTTTCACAGCTTTCAATTAATTTGAATTCATCCAAAACTTTCGGTTTATAAATTCTTTACAGTTTCAATTTGCAAGTGAACGTTCCAATTTCATGAAATATATATATCAGCACTCGTTTAGCTTGTCTCTCTATGAATTTCCATTTTTCTATGAATTTTCATTTTATTGCAAAATTGCATACAAATTGTATTAAGGCCCCCGCTTGTCTCTCTCTCTATTTCTCTGTTCTTTCCTCCACAAGGTAAACATTTCAAATAGCAATTGCAAAATATTTTGTCACACTCTTATTAAGCCCCCCCTTACCCCTTCCCATCGCTTCCCTGTTGACACTTGGCTGGCCGAAGATGAACATTTTGTGGCTTAGTCGGGGCTTAGTGCAAAGTTATGTGTAAATTAAATTGTTATAAATTGCAGCTTACCATTAGGGAGAGAGGGCGGAGAATATAGGAACGGGGACTATGGGTGTGTGCCTGCCTGTGTGTACTTTGGTTGGGGCAAAAACACACATAGAATGAAATATTTCAATCAGAAAAAGTTAAACGAAATATCCCAGGGCCACAAAATATAGACACAGATTCAATGAGGTTCATAGACGGCTTTGGGTGGAAGGGGGGGGTGGTATGTGCGATATAATAACACTCAGAGAAAAGTTCTAATCGGGATATTTTCAACAAAATACAAATGTATTTTATAAAATACAACAGCTACCCATCTACCCATCTAAGAAGAAAAATGATATATTGCGCTCAATATCTTATAGATCTAATCTAGTAAACTTAAAAATATTGAATTTTAAATATAGAAGAACATTACTAAAGCTGCAAAAATTTGTATATATATCTTTATAATACATTAATTAACCTTTATGGTTCTTTGGCTGATTATGATGCTCCTATAAATACAAAAGATATCAGTTCTGCTCTAGAATTCTATCCTAACTTTAATACAATTTTAGAACGAATTATTATAACCCTTGCAAGCTTTCTTCAATGACCAAAAATCTTAATATATATTTTCTACAACATCCAAACAAGTTCCAACATTTTTCGCTCAGTGCTGGGTTATTGCATAAAATTTGTTCAACTGTTGCGAAACAAATTGCCATGGCAAAGGCTTTGGGGCGCTCCTTTTTCGCTGGTTATCAAAAACGGGCTTAGTGTGGTGTGGGGTTCTGTGAGGTTCTGTGTGGCGTATATATTCTCCCAATTCCCAAGCATTTCTTTCTTTTTCACCCGTTTTCTATATGCCATTATTATTCATCTGCTTTTCTAGCCACCTTTTCTTCCAGCTATGTGTTCAATCCCAAAACTCGAGAGATTTGAGTGCGAACTGCGCATCATTAACAACGCCCCGATGCATGTGTGAGAATCAACTGAATACGGGTCCCAAATGCACTGAGAAAAGCAGTGTGGTAAAGAGATTCACAACTCTATAATGGAAAATTTTATATGAGTTGCAAAACTTAGTACAAATTTAAAAAATTCCTTTGGTTTTAATAGTGATTTAAGGGATTTATTTTGCGCAACTATGCTAGATTCTTAGATTCTTTCAGTGCACGCTTAAGGGTTACTTACTCTCCAGATCCCGGCCACAATCAGCCACACACACCCAAACACACAATGGTCGGCTCAAAGAACAGGAGCTCAGGACGCTCAGGATACTTCTCAGGATGCTCTCAGTAGATGTTAAGCGCATTAAAATGACTACCACAAGGCTAATGCCACTCTCTGTGGGCTGTGGGGATGTGGGCTTTGGTGGGATTGATGGGGCGAAATATTAAACGTCATAAAGCGCTTGCTGACAGACAATAAGTAGCAACAATCTGTCGAAGGGGAATATTTAAATGTCTGTCGAAAGTGACGATTTGATGTCTTTGTTTGGGGGGAAGATCACTCTGGGAAGTTAAAAAAAAAATAGATTTTAACAATTAGTTCTAAACTAACGACGTTAACTCGACTAACAGCCAAACAGTACTACAGAGTTGACTCTCGAAAATATTTCTGTAGCTTCCTCAGAAGAGAGAAGTGCACAAAATAAATGTCTCGATAGTTTATCGATATTTTAACGTTACAATACATTTGCGATAAATTGAGAGATTGCACGAAATAAATGTCTCGATAGCTTATCGATAATTTATCGATAATTTAATTTACAATACATTTGCGATAAATCGATCTTTTATATATTTGCAATAAATGTGCGATAAATAATTCTAACAGATTGATATATCGAACCAAAAAGAATTGCAAATATAGAAGGCCGATTTATGGCAAATGTATTCTAACGTTAAAATATCGATACACTATCGGGACATTTATTTTGTGAAATCTCTTCTTAAGAAGCTAGTAACAAACATTTTTTCTCCCAATAATATCGACATATTTACTTAAAGTGCATTATTTATTAATATTTAAAATATAGATATGACAAAGTTTACGATAATTTTAGACTCTTCTCTCGATGTACAGCCATTCCCGGGCTGTTGTCTTGGAAAACATTCCTTACTTAACCCACAAAATGTAATCATCCTTAACAAGATGAGAGTTTCAGAGAGAGAGAGAGAGAGAGGGCGGCAGGACACACAACCCTTTGAAGCCATTGATTATACTTGATTACTTGCTAGCCTTGCAATGGAATGGGGGGCAGTTGAAGTGTCCTATGTCGTCCTGTGTCGTCCTGTCGTCATTGTCAACCCCATCCATACCTCAACCCCTACTGAATGCCGCCAGCACAAATGCAATTAGTTAATTCAATAGCTATAATTTCATTTGGAACTTTATAAGCCATAATTTGAGCCACAGCCACTGTTCAATTCGATTCGGTGCGTTGCGTTGCGATGCCATGCGATTTGGCCTGGATCAGGCCACTTAGCCACATAAGTAGTTTCCCGCTCAATGGCAATTAAACTAATGCCAATTTGCTTAGCACGATGACGATGACGATGACGCTAATGCGGCACAAGGGGGGAAATTTGCATTGGATCTGATAATAAGTACTATATAATACATATTAGGCGATACAGGAGCATCAGTTGTCAGGGTAATTGCTCTCTTTTTTTTATACTCTAAAAAGTAAGAGTTTCCCTTAAATTGATTATGAGATAAAGATAGATATAACCTTATTAATTTGTAGATTTGTTTTGTAATAAACATTTTAATCTAAATTAACAATATCGAAATATTTACAATACCTCCAGAAGTCTGCCCAAGTATAAAAATAAACATACCTGTCAATGAAACAGAGAAGATAAAAATACAAGCATTAGTATTAGGCTATAGAAAATATTATATTTTAATAAATTAAAATATGATATCAAAGAAATAAACCTTAATATTATTGAAAGGAATTACGCAAAAAAATTTAAATTGAAAAAAATGGAAATGGAAACTCTTATTCTCTCTCATTTTTCAAATTGTTTTTCTTTTAAAAGTTGTGTATTTTAATCGTTGAAAAGTGTCAATATAATGAGTTAGTGGATCAAGGAAATATAACTAATTAATGAAAGTTCAATCGCTTCCCCCAAAATCCCATTCCACTGATAAAATAGGGATTTATTCTTGTCTGCCAGGATTTTTCTTGAAGAGCTCTCTTGTTTTCTTAAATTTTCCATGTTTTCCCTTTCCTTTTAATTTTTTTTTCTCACCCTATTAGCCACACTTTACACTGCCATTTTCCGTTGCTGTTGTTGTTGTGGCTGTTATGCGATCCATCTTCATTTTTGCGTTTCATTTCATTTAAGCTGAAGAAGCTGCCAATACGCAATTTTGGAAGGCAAAGGCTGAAAGGAACCAGCACCGAAAAAAAATCCAACAAAAAATAACGACAAAGGTCCTTTTACATACACACACACGCACACACAGAGAGTTTCCCGTGAGAATATTCACACAGAGAAAAATATATCATCAAATACCTAATTTCCAAAACTAGATAAACAATTTTTAGAGCAGGTTGCCTTTTGTAAAATATATATTTTTCTTGGAAAACAATCATTATCTTTGGATTTATTGTCACTATAGTTTGCTATATTTTCAAAACGAAATCAAACCAGGCAGCCGACCGAAAAGTTTTTTAGCATCAAATTAACAAAAAAAAAAGGCAAGTTTTTTCTATACAAATTGTTCGATTTTGATCAAAAACTATATTTCCCATAGATTAACCAGACTTTTCCTTTTATATTATTCATAAAGTGAACAAAATCTGATATATAAATAGAATATATACGAAAATGGAGCTTTCTGAGGAAACCAAGGAGCGTCTGAGAGCTGTTTTCAGCGCAATGGAGACTACTTTTGCCTGGGGATTCCTGCCTCTCGTCTTATTCTTGGGCTTCAGAAGGGGAGCTGACCCAGGCATGCCACCTCTGACCATTTTAAGTCTATTGTGGCAATAGTAGATATGCCAGTAACGATTACCGATCGAAAACCGATGTGAAATTGAAGTTGTGCAACCCGTGATTTGGCTATGAATGGATTTCTGGACAGATATCTAATAAAACTTTGTTGGGGCAATATATATTTTCGTTTTCGTTTTTAGAAACAAGAAAGAAGCGACCTTTTCCTCATCATTATCTAAATGCAAAGTAATTTACCAGCTTGATCCAATTTTAACTCCAGTGAAAGTCTGTTAAAGAACCCCTTCTGTGCTTTGAAACTTCACAATATTTCTTTAAATATAATAATTTTCCCTTTTGGCATTTTCGAATATATTTTTTCCAGTTCCTTTGCGAGCATTAGAAGCACTTTCCCTTCCAGTTTCCCCCCCCCCCCCTTCATTTTCACTGCTCCCACACTTTCCCTTTCCCTTTGCCACATTTTGCGTTACAAACACCTTGACGCACTTTTTTTTGCTTGCTTTTTTGGCTCGACAAGCTTTTGCTTTTGTGAAAAGACCCAGCGAAGGCCTATATATTTTCTTCGCTTTTCCCAGGCATTTCCCCCGTCCGATTCATCCGCACTTTTGGTAACTTGAGTTCGGGTTCTTGTAAAATGAAAATGCCCTCAAGGCGTCTTCCAGCTGTCGCCCATTTTCACCGAATGCAGTGCCAACATTTTTTTCCTTTTTTTTTTTTGAAAAATCATCTTCAACCCACTTGCCACTCCCACATTTTTGGGGGCGCCTGCTAAGCGCCTAATGATGCTTATTTTTGGGCGTGGCACCCACACACACGCGCAAGTATATGTACAGAATAAGAAAAAAATTCAAAAATGGTAAATCCTTCAATTTAGAAATTTTAATTAAAAATTATTAATTAATTTTATATTTTAATTTTATATTTTGAGCTTGATTTTTATTAAATAAATCCCTTAACAAATATTTATTATCAATTTCGCATTAAAAATTACAGAAAATTACATTATTTGAGGCATCGATAACGTTCCGATAAATGTGATATAAATCGATATTCTTTTAAAATAATATTACTATAAAGTGAGGCAAAGAAATCAAATAATATTACAATATTTGAGGCATCGATATTTTATCGTTCCGATAAATGTGATATAAATCGATAATCTTTTAAAATAATATTACTATAAAGTGAGGCAAAACAATCAAATAACATTTATTAATAATGTAGTTTTAGCTTAAAAACCATATTTTTTATATTTAAAATGTTGATAAGTCAAAGATTCCAATATTTATTGAAAGAGATATTTTTGTGCATATTTCAAATGAGACTTTTTCTTGAATAATTGGAAATAACACCAATCTAGGTTAATTTGTTTTTTTTTTTAATTTTAAAACAATGACTTAAAAAAATAACACAACTAAAATCTACTAATTACAAAAATCTTAAAATTAATATTTACATAAAAGTAAAACTTTCTTCCAGTGTGCGCATATACGAAAATTAAGAGCGGGAATGAAGTTGAATATTTTGTATACTTTATTAGTTTGCCAGGGCAAGAGACCAAAAAAGAAATTGTTTTAAATTAATTTGCATGCCAGGACACAGAAGCCAACCAAATGCTGAGTGGAGGAGGGGAGAGGTGAGCCAGGAGGAGGAAAATGGAAGAAAGCTAAGGAAAGCGGCGGCTGACTTGGCTCATTAAGAATTTTACCCCTGGGAAAAGGGAGAATTCTGGGCTTTTCTTAACATACTCTACCTTTTTGAGATATTTGGTGGTAAAATAAAATGTGGGGGAAATATTTTAAACTAAATAATGATCTGGACAACAAATTAAATATAGAATTATTATTAAAAAATAAAAAATAAGTATAAGTCTTTATTTAGGAACCTGATCTTATCTTATTTGGGATCCCTATAAAGTTAATACTAAAGCAAAAAAGTAATTGCAAGCAATTATTTATTATATTTTAAATAAATACCCTGTTGCTTTGCTCAACAGAATATTGTCAAATATATGTATATTTATAGGTAATGAAATGAATCTGAATCTGAACCAGAACCCCCACTAATTAAATCTTAAAAGTACATAATTAAGCCAAGCTCGGGGTGAAATACAACACCAAAAGTTTTTCTTCAGGATTTGGGTATCTATTGCAGAGCATTGGGAGTTCCCCCTCAATTAACTCAAAGAAAAATTTTCCCTGCTATTAATTTTTGCCATCTTTTTGGTTCCACTTTCAATTTCACCTTTTTCGAAGCCAAAATTATGCTTAAAAATAAAAAAGAGAATAGAAAGCCAGGGGAAAATGAAGGAAAACAAAGGCAAAGGGAAAACCATAACGAATACTTTAATCCCATTGACGTTTAATCAAGAAGGGAGAAAAATCTTGTGCGCAATTACAATGAGCCTTGGCCAAAAGCGAACAAAAAAAAATAATAGAATAATAAAAATAGCTTCAGAAATCGTTTATAAATTTTCCTATTGAATTTTCAATTGGCCCGAGTCCTATGAATTTCCATAGCCTCGCCATACACAACACATAAAAAAGCAAAGCAAATTGTTTACCTTGTGACCTTCTACGGGTAACCTGTTGATGATGAAAACCCCCACCGAAAAAAAAAATAAATAAATAATAAAAAAACACACACAAAAGAAGGCACAACAGCAGTTGCAGAGGCAGAGGGGAAAGCAATGTTTAAAGCGCTTAATAAATAATCACATTTGCATTTTCACTTGTTGATTTTCCGTTGCCGGGACAATAAGAAAACAGGGAAAGCCAAAAAGGAAAATGCTGACTCCATACCAGGACAGTGGTGGTAGGAAGGAAGCCAAAGGACATTGAAATTAGCCAAGGACTCGAGTGCATTTTGTGCGTTGTCATTGGTAGGCTAAATAAATTGAAATTAGACGATGTCAGCACAAAAGTGCTGCTAAAATCAGAGGGAAAATACTGGGGGAAAATCTGGGGGAAATTGGGGGGCGGGAAGCTTGCTGGAAATGTGGGGACAATTGAAGGACGACGACTGGCAGTCACCACATTGATGGGGCGGTTCTCTGCATGCATGATATCCCTGAAAAAAAAAAAACGGCAGTCTCAGGATCCTTTCACGGAAATCCCCCCCGGTTATGGTATGTATTTTGGGGGAAAAAACTGAAACCAACATTTTCTTCTGGCGGCAGTATTTCCTTTAATACAAATGATTTTAATAATGTATTTATTCTAGTATTTTTTATCAGTAAATTGGCTTAATTTAATAAATAAAATTAGTTTTAAATTAAATTTGTCAAATGAAATATATAAGCTTGCATTTTTGGGGTATTATTAAACTTCGGCTCGCCGAATTTTATATACCCTTGCAGCTTACAATTGAACTATGAAATTTTAAACGAAATTGTAAAATAATAACGAATGGCCGAATTCCAATGTCAGCTATAGGATATAGTCTACCGATTTTCATAAAATTAAAACCGAAATTCTGAAATAAAATAAAAATTTGGTCAAATATAAAATTTTATGAAAATATGTTGAAAACTAACAATGTTATAATTTATTTTTCAAAAAATTGTTCGATGGTTCCTATGGCAGCTATATGATATAGGCGTCCGATCCGGCCCGTTCCGACTTATGTAGCAGTACAAGTATATAGAAGACTAACTGCAAAGTTTCATTCAGATAGCTTAAAAACTGACTGACTAGTTTGCGTATAATCGGACAGACGGACGGACAGACGGACGGACGGACAAACGGACGGACGGACGGACGGACGGACGGACGGACGGACGGACAGACGGACATGGCTAGATCGACTTTATAGGGTCGGAGATGTCTCCTTCAGTGCGCTGCAAACTTCTGACTGAAATTATAATACACTGCAAGGGTATAAAAAATAATATGTACAGGATATACATAATTATTAATATAATTTCTCTTACAAATATATTTTCCTAAAAATATGTATTTATTATCTTTATTAACTTATGGAATCTCTTGAAAAACTACTTAAGAGTATCTTTATTTATAATTAAGCTTTATTAATTTATGGAATCTCTAGAATAACTACATAATTTGTAAGCATACTTTAGAGATTTCCCGAAATGACTAAACTTTTGCGTCAAAAAAAAAGAACACCAGCCACATGGATATTTATTCTAATTCCACCTTTATCGTTATTATTTTTTCCCCCTACATCTGTTTTCTTTGAGAAAAAAGAGGAAACCAAGAACAAAAAAAAGTTAACCAGAGAAAAACCGAAAATGAAGTTGGAAGGGCGGCATGGAAAATGCGTTTAATTGTGGGTAACAATGGGATGGCCATGGTTCGAGGGTCTCAGCACCTGTGGCATAAATTTGGAGCCCCGAAAATGTCCGGGCCACTTCCTTTCATAGTCCTATCCTTCTTCTTCACCATAGCCTCCTCCTCCTCCATCTCCTATTTCGCTCAATGATTCCCTCTCAGAATGTTAGGATTCCCCGGCATAATGTTTGTGTATGGACAGATTTATGCTGAGTATGCGTAACATTTGCTTGCAAATATTTCGGCAGCGACAGCATTTTTTTACCCACTCTCCTCCCTCCCGTCGGGCTGTCTGCTCTCCTTAATTTCTCCCTAATTTTTCCCAAAAATTTCTTACCATTTTCCCCCTCTTCTGCTCTGTATATTACCTTAACTTCATCTGTTCCGGCAAAAGCCAAACATTAAATCACTTAAAATGCCAGTCCAAGCCCTGGACAAACATACACCGAGAGAAACAAGGGACGGAGGAAAGGAGAGGGAAAGCAGGGAAAGAGGGGAAAGCTGAGAAAGCTGCGAAATAGAGGCAAAGAGAGTGGGGAGAACCGCCCAAGGGCTTGCGGTTTTGCTTGGCGCTAAGAACTTTAGGAATTTTTCGCACCCCCCCAAAACCTTGCCGTCTCTTTTCTCTCCGTCAAGTGGACTCTCCCTCTGTGTTGTACTATTTTATCTATATATATATATATATATATATATATATATATATAAATATATAAATATATAGTATGTGTTTGTCCTGGCATTTTGACATTCAACGATGGCATTCTCATAATAATAAGCTGCCGTGTTCTTTTCTGTTTTTGATTCCGTTTGGTTGTGTTAACTTTTTATTATTCTTAATTTACTTTCTTATTTATTACTTATTTAATAATTCTTGGCACTTAATTAGGCTACATTTAGTTTAAACCAAGCTATTTTAAATGAATTTTTGGATAAATAACAAAATGGGATTCTCTTAAATAAAACATTAGAACTTTACTTGATTAAAAAAAACAAAGGAAACATTTTTATATTCATTTGTGTTTCTCTCAGTTTAAACATTTTTTTTTATTTTTATCTAAGGCACAATTCGGCAACCTAAATTAATTTTTTACATATGTGCCTACATTTTCCTTAGTTTTAAAGGTTTTAATGGTTTATTGATTTATTTATATTTGCATTTTTATGGCATTTTATTGCTACTCTGAAGCAAAAAGTTTATTATATATTTATTAAACCAGTAACAAGTGTTGAATATTTTGTAAATATGTTCTAAATGTTTCTTTAAATGTTTTTTTAGGGGATTTTAGCCAAAAACCAATATATTTTCCTTTTCCTGCCACGTAGAGAGTGCTGTATGCAAATAATGTCTAAGTGGTCTGTAACCTCTGCCTCTAACCTTAATGGTGTTTGTACACTGAAAAAAAATTATAGGATACAAAAATATGGCTAAAAGTAAAATATAGGTACAAAGGGTAGCAACATCATGGCTAACAAAAAAAGATACAAATATATGCACAAAAATGAAAGAAAGAAAATTGCAAAAACAAAAATTTTAGGTATAACAATTATAACTATAAAATTATAGATATACAATTACAGGTATAAAATTATATGTACAAAAATTTTAGGTACACAATGTATAGGTATAAAAATTATAGGTATTAAAATTATAGGTATTCAAATTAGGTACTAAAACTAAAGGTTAAAAAGTACAAAAATAAATATAGGCACAAATACTAAAAGAAAATAAGGTTACAATAATTGTGCATTAATTTCAAATAATTTTATTAATTTATAACTGATCATTTCGTTTTTAATACAAGACAATTTTGCCGTATTTTTATGCCTTTTACAGTACTGAAAATCTAATTGGGAATTACTAAAAAAAGTGTTTATTTCTGCTTAACTTCTCAACTTACCGCCTTTAACTCCGACCTTCAAGCAAAAAAAAAAAACAAATAAATATTAAATATAATCTTAAAAAAATATAAAATTAAAAATTAAAATAACTTCTATGGAATTATAAAATAAAAACTTAAATTACAAGCACCTTTTACTTTTTGAGTAAATTTCTGTTTGTGTAACCAAATTGATGTTTTGATTTTCTTATTTTATTTATGTTTTTTTTCGAATGTATTTTTTTTTTGGTCCTGCCACTTTCCTGCACTAATAAGCCGAAGGCAGCAGAAGGTAGTAAGAGAGGTCTGAGGCGGAAATTTAAACAATGAACTGCCATGCCCATTAATATTACTTTAGGCCACTCGCAACTTTGACTTTGCCGCTGGTGTTTGCTGCCAGTTCTTGTAATTGTTGTTACGGCTGCTGCTGTACTTTGACTTGGTCTTTTTTTTTATTTTTTGTTTGTTTGCCTTGTCGCAGCAGAGCCAACAAACCAACAAACCAACAAAAGCAGCAGAAGTAGAAGAAGGAGCAGCGGCAACGTTTAAAGTCGCCAGCGTATTTTTCTCCTTATTTTATGTTCTTTATGTTTACGTTAAAAAGTTCAGTCGAAAGTCGAAAGTTTTCAAGGGGAGTGAAAAAAAAACAAGGAAACGAAATAATGTTGAATTTATGGGTATCGTAAAACTATCAAGTTGTTTTTATTTTAAACATTTTTTTATACTAAAACTGGTAATAAGGCTTTTAACTTATATTTATTTATGAAATTAAAATAAAATATTTGTTGTTGCAATAAAAAAAATATTAAACACAAGTTTAAGATATTGAAAAACATATAGATATTTATTTTATTTAATATATTAAATAATTGAATGAGTTTATATTTTTTTAACTATCACTTTACATTATATATATTTTTTAATGATGTTGTAGAGCATTTTTACTTATGTTAATGCTTTATTATAAATTATATTTCTTTTTTGTAATAGAAATTATTTAAATGCAATTTTAAGGCATTAAAAAACATAAAATTAGCTATAAAATGTAATATTTAAAATAAATAAATGACTTTATATCTTTTCTAATATTGTTATGAAGGTTTTTTTTCTTATGTTTAAGTTTATTATTCATAAATCATAAATATTTGTTGTAATAAAAACAATTTAAACGTATTTTTTATATTTAAAATAAAAGCAGAAATGTTCGTGTTAAATATTAAAGTTTATTTAAATCAAATCATACGCTGCACTGATTTCTAGCCAAAATGAAAAATGTTCCAAAAAACTTTTGAATTATTTACATTTTCCAAAACATAATGTGGGAAATTCATAATTCTGTCAAATTGAATTCCATTGCCAAGCGAAAGACCCAAAAGACATTTTCCCATGCTGAGGTTGGGGTTCGAGTAGAAGTGGGGGGAAGTCAAAAACAAAACAGAGTGAAGGGAAAACAAAAGTTTTTCCTTGCCAGAATAAGGCAGGGGAACGGCGAGAGGAGGGGCTTGAAACAAAGTTATTATTACTTTAATTTTGTGAGTCAGTTGAGTTGCGTTCAGCGTCAAAGTTTTTGGTTTTTTGGGGTTTTCGGTGCCTGTTCTTTCTTTTTTCTTTTTTTTTTCTTTGCCTCTCTGCGATTTGTCTTTGCCCAAAGTCAGACGAAATAAGAAAAAATTAAACCAAAAGCCCCCGTATATTTACCATCATCATCCTCTTTCCCCAAAACACTCTTCAATCTCAGCTATCCAGTTTCCGTTTTTGTTTCTTTTTTAAATTAAAAAGTTACCAGAGTTCCAAAGAAAATGAGTTCGGTTTTGGCAAAATTTTTGGGCGTCCTTCACCCCCCCTTTTTCGGTAGACCCCCTCTGGGAAAAAGGTGCCGCCTTTACATGGTAACGAGGATAAAAAATATTACAAAATAAGGTATACCCTCAAAAAATACATATAAAAAGACCAAATGTTATATAATTTATATAATAGTAATACTAAATAATTAGGTTTTTGTAATATTAAAAACCGCAAATAAAAATTAAGATAAAAAAATAATCCTACCATTTTTTAGGCTTAAACAATGCCGAAATATGATTTAAAATATATGCAAAATATAATAGGAAGTTACAAATTCAATTTAAACTCCCTTAATAATAAGAATTAATTATTTTATAAGTATTATATAACTTAAATAATTAATCTCTCAGTTTTTTCAAATATAAAAAATAAAATATTTTCAAGACTTTAATTTTTTATGAAAGAAAAAGTCTTTTAAGATTTATATAGAAAAATATATCCTTTTCGGGCCGTATTTTGATAAAAATCTTAAACTATTGATTTATATATCGACAAATATCGATTTTGTATAGATATATCGATAAAATAAAAAATTAAATATATAATTGTAAATATTTGTAATATAAAAAATTATTCAACTAAAACAAGAAATTCAAAAAAATTAAGTTTACTCTGAAAAATTTCCTTAAAAATTGTACAATATTATTTTCAGTGATGCACCACTGTATTTTCATGTGTGGATGTTTGGGTTTTCCTCCTCGTTTTTTCGGTTGTTGTTGCTGTCTGAAGTTTAATATGTTCCCCAAGGGCCTCATTAGTGGCTCCCCCTGACGGTGGTTTTCCGCCTTTCACAACACCAAACCTAACCCCCCCCCTAGAATTTTCCTCTATTTTTCTCCTAGTTTCCTCCTCTTGGGTCACCTAATATAAAAACATTTGCTTTACACTATTTGACAACGTTTTCTGTTTAGAAATCTTTTTTTTTGCTTTTTTTCGGTGTTTGTTTTCCACCGATTTTTGTGTTGATTGAACAAACCCCGAAAAAAAGAAAGGGAAATTTTGTAGAGAAAATAAAAGAGAATAATAGATAAATAAGGGAAGGCAAGAATGAACATTGTTGGCCAAATTGCCGTCGATTCAACTTTAAAGTGTAGGCCCTCTAATGAGTGTTATTATGGGATTACTTTGGTATAATCGGCAGAGAGAAAGATAAAAGGGTAAAGGAAGAAGGAAGAAGGGAGGAGAGATTTCTTGTAACGAGAAAAACAAAACAGAGAGGTTGTGGAAAGTTTGTGCGTCTCTGGGGAAAACCCCAAATTCGATCCTTAGGGCTCGCTTTGAGCATTCTTTAGATTGAATATTAGGTTCTTAGTTAGATGGAACTTGATTTTAATTTAATTATTAATGGTGATCTATTGAAGGGGATTAACTAAAAAAAAAATAAATTAAAAAAAATATACCAAAAAAGATGCTTATTACATTACTTTATAGTTGACACAGTTTTGTACTTTACGTGATAGCTATAATATTTAAGTGCACTATTAAGCACGTTTATTACTAACAAAATTTTTAAGAACACTTGGTTTATTGGGTGCTAGGGAATTATTTAGTATCATTCAAAATTTAATTTGTAAAATATTTAACTTAATATTAAACAACTATTTAGTTAAAAGCAAAACTGTGTGAAATAAATAACTAGTTACAATTAAATCACAATATTACTCATACGTAATTTTGCTAAGACTGACATTACGTATACTTAATTTTTGTAATTTTTTTATAAATTTTGCTGAAGCTGACATTACGTATACGTAATTTTTATAAGGCTAAAAATAAGCATACGTAATGTTGTGGAGACTGGAGACGTAATGCTGTGGAGACTGGAGACGTAATGTTGTGGAGACTGGAGACGTAATGTTGTGGAGACTGGAGACGTAATGTTGTGGAGACTGGATACGTAATGTTGTGGAGGCTGGTGACGTAATGTTGTGGAGACTGGAGCTACGTATACGTAATAAAGTGCATTAAAGTCGTTCATAAAAATAAATATTTTAACAAAATTCACATTAAAAAAGTAATTCAAAAATATAAAAAAGTAATAATCATAAAACTATAAAATCATAACAATCATAACAATCATAAAACTATAAAATATTTTATATTGTTATATATTACTTAAACTAAAAATATAAAATTAAAATTTATAAAAGTGTTGAACATGTATTAAAAAATCATAATTTCCTTAAAAATTCATTTCAGATATATAATATAATATTTTAAATATTCTAAATATCCAATATCCAATAATTCAACTATTCAACCATCTTTTGCATTCTAAATTTCAAATAAATAAATTAGCAATACAATGAATACAACCAATGGGTTAATAAATGCCCCACAAAATTTTCTGTGAATGACCTTGCCAACTACTCAATGTGAATAGTCCCTGAATAATTTTCGGTGGCATCTTTTCGCTTTATTATTGTTTTTTTTTGTTGGGAAAGTATCCTCGGGAAGGCTACATCCGGCTGGGTAACAGATATATATGTACATATATATACCAGAAAAAAAATAAATATATATATGCTAATGCCTTGATTACAATTTTACTAATGGCGCCAATTTGTTGTTGCCGCCGCCGAAGCAACGGAAGTAGCGCCCAAAAGAAAGTGCCCAATGAAAGAGGCAACAAAAGGCAGGCAGGAAAGGAAAGCAAAGAAAAGGAAAGCTGCTAGCAAGGAGCTAGGGAGGGGAGGCAGCTGAGAAGACACAACGTCGTCGTAAAAATAAGAAGGCAAAGCCCATAAAGTAGCAAAAACCGAAGACGCCAGGTCTCCCAAAAAAAAAAAAAAGAGTACTAAAAATAAAGGAAGGGAAGACTGAAAGCGAAATGATGCCAGAGCTTCGGTTAAGTAACCAGGAGGAGCCTTGCAGGGCAGGGTGGCAAGGCTCCTTGGTTTTTTTTTTTTGATCCTGCAGATACGAAATACAAGGCAGGAACGCGACTAAAAAGCGGCCAAAAGCTCTCATATGTTGTTTGTATGGTAGACCACAAAAAAGTCTGCACAAAAGTCGCTCAAAAAATCCACTCAACTCAAAACTTGAGAATTTTACCAAACCCTGAGTCATAAGTAAAATCGGGATTGCTCAACTCGAATGTTCAAATTTAAAGGAAACTGTGGTTCCTAGTCTTTTTATTGTTTTCATTTATTTAGTATTATTAGCTTAAGGTTTTTTAATTGCATTTTTAGTTTATTTTCTTTTGTTACTGGGACAGCTTTTAAAAAGGCATAAATATATCGATAGATGGATATATAAATCAATATTTTAACATTTCCATATACATCGATGAATCGATTTTCTGTTTAATACATCGGACTTAACTTGTTTCGATAATTTTTCGATATTTTTTGATTTACTTTATCTGTTTGATATATCGGACTAACATAATCGGAATTATGAAATTAATATATAACAATGAAGTTGATTTATTTTTGTATTTGAAATTATGATATACATTTACGTTATGTATAGACGATATTTTCGATAAAATTGAGCGCGATATTGTTGTCGATATATGATATCGAAGTTTTTATGCCGATAAATTAAAGAGATTATCGGGAAATATATTTTTATTTTAAGTTACACTAACTAATAAATATTTGTTGTATTTAAAAACTATCCCCCAAAGCTTATTATTTGTTTGAAAACATAAAATACAAACTCAATTTTATTTAAAATATTTATTCTTTTAAATTGTGTGACACTGTAAATATCAAGTCCCCAAAATATTCGTTCTCAACGAGAATTAACTAGATTCTGACTCATTATTCAACTCAGGTAACTGAGAATACTCTCTCTTTCTCTCTCTCTCTCTTCCCTTGCTAAATTCTTCTCTCCAGAGAGAGGCAACACAATTTTTCTCTTCCTTTTCTATCTCGGGTTATGTTTTCATCTCGATTGAGAGCGTCGAGCTCCATGTGCGTCCATGCTTTTTGCGAAAAACCTGTCATTACTTTTCCTGTTGTGTTACAATTTTCTCTCAAAATAACTGAAAACCGCTCAATGAGAATTTTCCCTCTCCCAACGCAGGCGCTTTTCTCAAGCGGCAATAAAATTCAATAAAAATAAGGCGGCTGGCTGGTTGAGAGACGAACTGAGGAAAAATGTTTGCCGACAGCGACCAGCCTCTGGCCTTCTTCTTCTTATTATTCTTATTGTTGTTGTTGTTGTTGTTGCCCAACCCAGGTTTTTCATGTAACCTCCCCCCCTCACTCTACTCTTCTGGGAAAACAGCTGCGGCCCCTCAAAGTAGGCAATACGATTTTTTTTTTAATTTTTTTGCAAACCCTCACAGAAATTTCAACGAGCTGAGAATTTTTAATTGCTTCGGTTTCGGGAGTTTGCCAGCTGTTTTTGTTGTTGTTGTGAGGAGAGGGTGATTGTAGGGGGTGTTTGCTGTGGGGGAGGGAGTGTGTGTGTGTGTGTGTGCGAGAGAAGGTCACTTACCTTTTGTCTCCTCCGGTTTGCTCCTTTCCTTCTTTCTGCTCTCCCCAAAAACGCCGCCTGGCAAAACTTTTCTTTTGCTTGTTTGTTTTTGTTTGGTTTATTTTTCTTTATATATTTTTATATCATTTTCGGCACTTTTTCTCTTAATTTAAGGTGGCCTTGTGGCATTATTTTATGCGGAATATTATTGCTTTAGTTGCGTCTGGTTTGCCATTTTATAATTAACTTTATTTATATTATTTTTTGTGACTGTATTAGCACTGTGTATTTTGTATAATTTTTTGCACGGCTTATTTATGATATTTTTTTAATATTTTTGATGGCACACATACACTAGCAAACACTTTTTTGCACAGACACGAACTAGAAAAAAAAATAACTTAAAAAAAATACTTTACGGTAGCTGCTTATTATTTTTTGTTATTATAAAATATTGCTTGAATTATTGCTTAGAGCTTGCTGTTTTGCTTTTAATTTATATTTCTTTGTGAATTATATTGGAATCATTTTTCTTTTGATTTTTTTTTTTCATTTTTTTGTCAACGGATGAGGCTTCTCCAGCATGCTGTGCCTGCTGCTGCTGTGGCCAAAGAAAACTGCCTCTTGCTTTTCCGCGTTATATTTTTGTTGTTGTTCGGCATTCTCCTCATCTTTTTGCTTTTTGTTGTTGTTTCTCCGTTTTTGTTGTTGTTGTTGTTGTTTTTTTAGTGGCCATTTGCTACTGCTACTGCTGCTGCTGCTGCTGCTGCTGCTGCTGCTGCTGGTTTTGCAGCTTGTTCTTCTTCTGCGGCCTGCATTTGTTGTTGTTTCGTCTCTTTTCCGCCACTTTGCTCTTTTGCAAGCGTCTCACCCCTCCATCACAGCCGTATTTTGCAAAGGGGGAAAAGTGCGCAGTCGTCACTTTGAGCGCGCGCTCTCTTTTCCGCCAGACAAAAAACTCAAAGTTTTACAAACTCAAAACTCACCTCAAACCTTCCTCGAGAGATGCGACTCAAAGTCTCGGCCTGCCTCGCTGCTGCTGCTGCTGCTGCTGCTGCTGCTGCTGCCACCTCCTCCTCGTTGTTTTATTTATTTTTTATCAGCTTCCGTTGGGTTATCGCGTCAAATTTTGGATTTCTGATTAGCACAAGTCACACAAGAAAAAAAATAACAAAAAAAATTAACCAAAATTTGTTGATGTTTTAACCGTTGTTTTCGCGTTTGGTTTTTTTTTATGTTATTTATTTGTCTTTTATTAATTTCAAAATATTTGTCAAGCACTCGCGTTAATTTTTTTGTATATTTTTCATTCAACGTTATTTATGCGGCGCTGTAAATAAATTATAAAAAAATTATATAAATATATATTATTGGTAAAATTAAATTGTTAGGTTTTCGTTTCTAGAAATTTTATTTATATTTAAATAATTTTAATAATATTTGTATCCATATTTTTTATTTATAATTTTTATTCACATATTTTGTATTAATAATGTGTATTCATATTCTTATTTATAGTTTATTATAACACTTTTGCAGCCTTTTCTTTTTTTATATTTTTATTAATTACTTTTTCATTTTAAACTCTTTAAAACTTTCAAAAATTGAGTCTAATTTATGTATTTTACTTTTAACTAAATTTTCTTGATAATAAAGGCATTTCCTTGTAAAATTTAAGGAATAAAACTTGTTGAAAGATAATAATTAAGAGTTTTTCAACATTTTCTTCATTTTTCATTTATAATTTCTATGTTTTAACTATATTGTCTTAATATTTATTCATATATTTCGATTTAATTTAATTAAAAATTAAATCCATTCTTGGGCCTACGTTTCTTTGGTGTTAATTATGACTTTTACCTAATTTTCTTGATATTTTAAACACTTTTTAAAGCTATTAGAAAAAGAAAGCATTCTAAATATTTAATAAACGTTCACCTTAGTTAGAGTGCACTTTATACATATATAAATATATATTTATTAAACAACATTCACCCTCACAGAAATAGAGCAAGAGAGATATAGCTTATCGGTTGCGTAGACCCTTAGTTTTGTTATTATTGTGATTTTGGCTTATTTCAATTTAGTTATTTTTTTATTTTATTTGAATGATTTCTTTCTACTTTTTTTAAAGCTTTAAATCGTTTCTTTTTTTTTTAAATTAACAAAAAATCGCTGATCGCGTTTCGAATGCAATTCGTGTGCGGTTCGCGTGCGCTTTGCCGGCGGTTTTTGTCGCTTGCACGAGATGTGATGTGGATGTGGATGTTGATGAGATGATCGCTGAAGCACAACGCGCCAAAATCAACTGAACTCGCAACTGAACCGAACCGAACGCCAGAATTGAATAAACTGAATGGCCCGCAGTCTCCCCCGCTTTCCGTTGGAAGCTGAATTGGAAATAGAAAATATAGAACGGCGGCGCTGGGAAAATGCGATAGAGCGATGCGATGCGAGAAGGTGAGCGGAGAGTGGAGAGCGGCGGCGGGGCGATTTTAATCGTGCACGCAAAAAACTCATAATAAATGAAAAGCGAAAAGCAAAAGGCAACATCGAAACTGAACATTAAAAACAACGTAGGAAAATCACAGAGCTCCAGTATTGGGATCAAGAGATCGTTATAAAGAAATCAAAAGAATTGCCACAAAAAAATGCTTACATTTATTAAAAATTATTTCATTTTAGTTAAAATATATATAAACTCTCCTTGAAAACCCATTCAAAAATGTTTAAATCTAAAGTACAAACAAAAAAAGGAAAAACATTGAAGAATTGCTAGTAGTAAAAACAAACAAAACATCGAAAAGGAAACAAACATTAAACTAAATCAAGAGATCAGAGCAAAAGATCACGAAATACATGTAAATTCCAAGAACCAATAGATCGCAGCCAATATCATACATATATATATACATAAAGGCATAGGTTAAATAAATTCCCAATAAATATTGACTCAATCCAAGTTCACTTATCATCAATCAAGAAACTCAAACTATTTAAATAAATACCCCTTATAATTGATTGATTAACTAAAGTGCAAACCCTACTCTTGAAAGAGGAGAGTCCTCTTACTCTCCAGGTTAATATAATTAAATCAAAAGTGCCCTCAATAACCTGAACGATCCTCAGTTGTTATCACTTTATATAGAAGATAAAAATCAGTTAGATAAAGGCGCTTGCATCTAATAATGATCATTATAGAACATGTTTAGATAACTTTATCAAAGGTACAGAGATAACTTTATCTGGAGAACGATCTTATAAGAGATATTCAAAGATATTATAAATATAAAGGGAGAATTTTTCTCTATAATTTTCATAAAATCGTGTAATAAAGCTAACAGCTATTGATTTTCACTTGTAGAACGATGTTATAATATATTTTCATCAATATTATATTTTTTAAATGCAGTAAAAGTAATACAACTAACCTAGGAATATCTTTAAAATTTTTCATCAAATCAGTGATTAAAGTTTACTGCTTTTCCCTTTCCAAACAATCTTGATTCTCACTTATTTTTTGCCGCTTGATGATCACAATCACGATTGCGATCACGAGCTTCACTCTTATTTGATTTTATTGCAGGCACACCGATCTTTGAATTGACAAAATACATTAATTTATTGTTGCTGCGGCTGCCGTTCTGTCGTTATTGTTATTGTTATTGTTATTGCTGTTGATATTACTTATTATAATTGCAATTAAAGCGAGTGAGCGAGTGAGCACCGCCAGTAAATAAACAGTTAGCCACAAACTCGCTTGAGGGGTGGGTGGGTGATTCTCGATTGGAATACCGAGCACCGAACCTCGAACAGAACCGAACCGGCAACGGTGCCCGACTGAGGCCCAATCTCGATTCCCGCCGCCATCGAACCCCCATCGGAAGTGTACGTGCATAGTATAGTACTTGGTTAGGTGCTATATATATACTACGTGCGTGCGTACTCTCAAAGTAATGGATGCGGAAAATAACAACCTCTTCTCTGTTGGTGATTTGAAATCGGTAGAAAATGTACCAGTAAAGTATGTTAGGAAAAGTCATATCTGCGGGAATTTTTAAGGAATTTTAGAGACACTTTTTTCATTTTAGGAAATTATTCTTTCACTTATGAGGATATTTTCTGTTTAAACTTTTAGTTTTAGATGCTTTTTTAAATCTTTGGAAGTTTTTAGTTGCTCTTTAAGAATTCTAGTAATTTTTGAGACACACTTTTTTAATTTTTTTATATTCAAAGTAATGGATGCGGAAAAACAAAAACCCCTTCTCTGCTGATCATTTGAAATAGCTGGAAAATGTAGCAGGAAAGTTTTTTATTTAAAGGAAAACTATAGGAAAAGTCATACTTGCGGGAATTTTAAGGGATTTTAGAGACATTTTGGATAGATATTAGATATAGATCATTTTAGATAGATATTCTTCCATTTTTCGAGCTGAAGGCCTAAGTAGCTATAGCTCTATAACATAAGTTAGCTTTTAGTTTAAAACTATCTGTTAGCTTTAGATAAATAAATAAATTCTTCCATTTTTAAGGGAATTCCCTGCTTAAACTTTTAGTTTTAGATGCTTCTTTAAATTTTTGCAAATATATATGCTCTTTTAGAGTTCTAGTTATTTTCGAGACAAATAGTTTTGTTAATATCTTATATAAAACTATAAGAAATAGTTTTATATTAGATATTAACAAAACTATTTGTTTTATTTCTCGGAGAATATATAATAAATAAAAACACGTTTTTAATTTGTTACTTTAATATCACTCAAGCATAATAAAAAATAAATAAGTAATAAATATAAAATGTATACATAAATAAATAATATTTTTTTATTGGGTTATAATTTAAGAACATATTTAAAACCTATTTCATTTTATATACTTTGTTTATTTTATTTCATTTCGAATGGCCTCTTCTTTATTGACTGGCATTAAATAAATATTTCCCATATCTTATCAATTTACCAAACATATCACTTTAAGCATGGCTATCAGACTGTTATTAAGTGGTATTAACTCAAAATGCAATAAAGTGATAAATAAATAAATTAAGGTTCTAGTTTTTAGCTAACTTAACTGAGGAAATTCCTTGGAATTATAATTGTTGTAACAAATTAAAGCGAAAAATATAATATTAATTTTAAGCTCATAAATTTTAATAACAAAATACTAAAGATAATAAATTTTATTAAAATTAAAATACTACTATATAAAAATAAATAAAATTATTAAAATATGCTCCTTGAGAATGTTCCCCTCAGTGCATCTGAGAAATTGTGCTGCACTTTTGTTGCCATTGACGTTGTTAACGATTTTCAAATAGCGCGCGGTAGTTGACACACCCTCTCCCCTGACCGCCCCTGACCGCCCCTACAACCACCCCACCACCAACACCCCCTTTAGTGTCGTCATTAGCAACGTTGCCGGCAAAAAGCAAAAAAAAAATTGTTATTTCTGTTGTTTGTTTGACTTTCGCCTCGTTTGGTTTTCGTTTTTGGTTTTTGTTTGCCCCAACGTGCTGCTCTATCAGTGGAACTTCTGCACATTTTGATAAGAACACCCCTGCCCCCGCTTCACCCCTTACACTATTTCAATTTTTTTTTTTTTTTTTCTAGCTACTACACGTTAATTTATCGCAATCGTTTTTGGAAATCGGTCAGTTAATGCCCGGGGGCTGACCACATGGCTCATTACCAAATTGGAGCAAGTGCTGACAAAGAAAGGGGAGGGTAGAGAGGAGGGGAAGGGAAGGGAAGGCGACGACTTGGCCCAAAGGGGGCGGGGCATGGGGCTGATAAGACCTACCTATGGAAAAATGCATTTATATAGATGGAAATTCACGATTTAACAAATGAAATTCAACTGGAAAGGTCAGTTTTCAAATCAGATTAATTTTCAGATATATTTCCATAGATAAAATGCAGTTTTATAATTTATAAAATAGTAACAAGTAATTTAAAATAAACTGTAAACTGAAATTGATAACAATTTAAACTTTATTTTAATATTCCCTAAGCAATAAAGCTCATGTATATTATTTTTAAAATATTATTCATTAATATTTAAATAATTTAACTGAAATTAATGATTTAAGAAGATAATATCTCTACACCTGCCATGATTAATATAAAAAACCTCTAACATCTTAACCTCATTTATTAAAATTATTTGAAATTCCAAAAACGATTTAAAATAAATCACATTTCCTTCATTTTTGGATACACATTCTTTTTATTATATATACTTGCACATGTGTTCAATAAAAAAAAGATATATATATTCCAAACCTTTATATATTATTAGAATATATAATATATCTATATATAATGTCTTGAAATATTGAAATTATGTAGAGGCCATAAGATGACAATAAATTTTGATGCTATAAATATTAATATTTCGAAAATATATATATAAATTAAATAAGACATTTTTAAGATATGCTTCGTTATTTGTTAAAATTTGTATTCTCACGTTAATTCCCTCGAAATTATCAGACTGCACTTCCTGATTTCCCGATCGCCTGAATTAATACAACCGCTTTTGTTTCTATATAGAATTTCCATGCCATTTATCTCTTTTGGCTCACCTTTGCACCAAAAACAACACTCCATCCTCTTCAGATTCAACCGAGTGTGACATTTGATTGGATTTTCGCGTATATTTCCATTTATTTATTTTTTCCTTTTTTTACGTTTTGTTATTTTTGATATATATTTTATATATATATATATATATATACATATATTTATATAGGTATGCAAAGAGCTCTGCGCCACAGATATAAAATATTTGCACACAGCCACATGTATCAGCTATATCATTATAGATATAATTCCCACATATCGATGATATATGCGCTACACGTTTGTTTTTGTTGTTGTTGTTATGGACTAAATGCGTCAATTAAATATAAAAAGGAATAATAAATGATATATAGAAAGCAAGAAAGCAAGCAGAGATCACAGCTCTTTGGGGAATTATAAATATAAATTATAAATTTTCAATGACACCACAAATTGGAATATCTTTCAGGTGCACAGACGAAACAGACGGAAAAGTCGGATGGCCGAAAGGAAAATAAATACAAATTATTGCTTATCGACGACGCGTTAAAAGATTTAGAACCGAAATTCTCAAGAAGCTCAGCAGCCGAGTCTAATCCGCCGATCCTCACGAAATCCACATATAATCCTTCTATAAAATATATATGTTTATATACTAATTTCTGCGTATGTTTAATTTATTTGCAATTTTGCGACTCGGATTTTTACGAGCTTCTTTAATGACATTTCGCTGAATTCGGCGAATTAGGAGTGCGAGAAATATATAGAGGAAACCCTATGGACCGAGAGGGGGTGGTGGCAGCTGTCTTGGCAGCTTGTTACGTGCCTCATTAAGAATTTTTGGTTTTTAATTGACAAAACAACGAAAGCCAAAGCAAAAATAAGACACTAAAATTCGAATTTGATTTCGTTTATTATAAATTTCCAATGCTTTCGGACTGCTCATTAAATTTGACTTTTCGCCACAATAAATATGCCAGGGTCAAAAGAAGAAAACCCAAAACGATTAGAAAATTTATTTATGTGAAGAATTTCCGGGGAAGAATTAAGTTTTTGGGATGACAAATTTTTTAAATTTCTAAATTATTCATATTTTTGAAGAAGTAAAATTTAAATTTCAGTTTAATTTGAGTTTATTTTACATTTTCATTTTAATTCCGAGATCTTTTTAAATAAGTGAACTTTATTTGTACGTTTAATTGAAGTCCTGAGGCAACCTAACCTTTATTGCATCATTCAATAATTTGTAAATATCGACTTTCTAATCTTTATTTAGTTTAGTTTTTAATTTTACTTCAAATATAATTCTAAAATTTTTACAAAATACATTTTGTAACATATTTTTAGGCGGAGTTTGAGAAACAAAAATAAAAACAAAATAATATAGGATAAAACCAGTCGGAAATAATTGTACCCTAACAAATATATTTCATTTGTTCCATCAGAACTTTCCAAGCAAAATTCTAGGATATACTTCCTAAAGCAAACTCTTCATAATTATAGATTAATATGCTATTATTTTAAACCAGACCGACGTAGAGATATTTTTAAATTAAGATATAAATTAGATAATATTTAATAACATAAATAAGGGTTTCAAGAATACTTAAAAACACAAAACGTTAACAAATTAATAATTTCTTTAGATATTCCCAAATTATTGTAAAAACCAATATTTGTCATATACCTTAATAATGACCAAGGAAATATAAACATCTGTCAACCTTCATAATAATATCAATATACTATATCCTCCATCTCGTTCTCCATTCCTCGTTTCTTCCCTTCCGATCATCATCAAATCAATTTAATTTATTTTGTGCCTCACTTTTATTTATTTGTCCATTCGCTGCGACTTGTTCAAATCATTTTGTTGTCATCTCTTCGCTTATTTATTAACACCATTCCGCCAAGTGGATGGCACCGATCTCTCTCTGAATCTTACTCTTCCTCTCCATATATATAATTTTTATTTAATATTTGTTTAATAATACAAAAGAAAAGAATAATCTTAGAACTGATTAAGTAATAGCCTGGATTAGCTTTTATTACAATTATTTGTAAATGGAAGCAACAGGGTCAAGGGTCTTGAAATTGTTGATATGTTTATATTATTTATAAACCGATTTTAAACCTTTTTGCCAATGCATAAACTTGTTAATATTTATGTATAACTATTAAGTTATTTTATAAAGCTTTGCCTTTTTTATAATTAATTGAAGATGAGAAGCAACAGGGCGGCTTTGCCGCTTATTTACTTTATTTACAAATAACGTTTTTTCCACAATTAATTTTTGTTTTTAAGAATTTATTTTGAGGTTTAAACAATTAATAATTTAAACTTGTTGGTCAGATGTGCGAGCATATTATTATTTATTTTATTTTTATTAGTTTTTCCCATTTTGCAATTTTTTTACCTATTTTCTGTTAATTTTGTTGGGAGTTTTGCTTTGCATTTAGTTTTTTTTTTTGTTTTTAACACTGTCAAAAAAATAATAATTACAAATTCCACGCGGCGTTTGTTTTTTATATATTTTATTTTTTTGCGTGCGTGCAAGATGGCGCGTTGCCGCGTGTTTACCGTTAGACCGCTGTTAGTACCGTTATTCCGTTCGTATCGTTATTTTCCTGCCGCGCGATTTTCAACAACGATTCGTCCTGTTCGACGACATGCGTGCAAATAACGGTAGAAACGCCGACCGACACCGACTCGACATCGACACCGACACCGACAACGCCGCTATGCCCATGGTTCAATACAAAATAAGGAAAGTCTCGTCGGCTGCTGGAATCGGACGCGTTTTAGACCCTTAACGTTCAGTGTATTGTATGTTTATAGGAAAATGGCGCACCCCAACGTCTGAGAGCAGTGGCAAGGTTTGAACTTCAACTTAATTTAAGTTAAATTTAAATTTAAGTTAAATATAAATTAAATTCAAATTTAAATTAAATTAAATTTAAATTAAATTCAAATGTAAATTCAAATGTAAATGAAATTCTAATTTGTTTAAAATATACTGAGAAAAATACCAATTTGAAAAGACTAATCTACACCCCATTTCACTTAACACTTTTTGGCGACAAGACCACCTTGTGCTTTTTGGGTCATGAATGTGACGGCGCCGACGTCGCTGCCGGCTTTACGTTGCTGCCGTCTCTTCCTTTTCCGCTCATTCTCTCTCTCCCCCTCCCCCGCAAGCTGTGATAAGTGGGGGAGTACAAAAGGCAATTGAGTTTCGACTCAAAACATAAGTTGAAACAATTTTATTGAGTGAGTGATTACCGTTTTGCAGACTTCATTGAGACGGTTTGTGGGTGTTGCTCTTCTGATGGCTTGTCTCCTCGAAGAATAACTCCAGCAGGTTAGCCTTCCGCAGCTGATCGCCATCCAGTCGCTCCACACCCTTCCAGTGGAGCAGCGCCGGTATACCATCCACCGAATATGGCGGACTGCGGAAGGTGTTATCTTTGTCCATCCAAAACTCACGATTTCCCACATCCACAACTAGAATGAGGCTTTCCGCGGGCGCATTGTTGCGAAAGGCGGTCATGATGGTCTCCTCGGCTAATCAAAATAAATTAAATATGTTATTGGCATTGTTTTTATTATTTTTGTTGATGGAACAGGCACTATTTATTAGTACCTGTACCCGGATACCTGTAGTCTGCGTCACCTACCCTCCACACAGTCGATGCACCAGCTCCGTCCCTGACTGTCCTTCTCGCCATAGAAGTAGATGTAGATGGGCACATTCCGCTTATCGTGCAACTTGAGGAGATTCTCCATCTCCTTGAATCCCTTTGCCGGCAGGTATTCGGGCATTTTTAGTCTTATTGTGTTGTTTGTGCAAAAAAAAGCGCGCTTCAGTAAGTTGTTCGCTTGCCGCCGCAAGTTGTTAAAATGTTCCGTCGCCGATTTTTATTGATATTGGATGGTGGTGCTTATCTGGATCTTATCGGCTGGTTTATGGGGTTCTTAGCCGCTGCTTATCAGCCATCAGGGCACTGGAGTTTGTCGGCAATCTAAACAGTCTACAATTTACACAATTTGGACAGCGCAGTGTTGGTAAGCGCACTGCTGTTAAGAAGCGCAACAGGCGCCTTAAATGTTGAGTTTAATTTCAAAAGTAATAAAACGAACAAAAACTCGTACATTTTGTGTTCAGAGCCAAAACACATGGATTGCTTCTTGGCATGTACAAATTAAATCATAAATACAAGACAGACAAAATAAATTAATTATTATAATTAATAATTCATAATCGCGCTGTGCGGAGAAAAGAGTCTTATCGATAGTGCGAGACATCCAGACACAATACTAAAATATCGATACAAAAAATTACGAACATCAGCTGTGAGCTATCTTCACCACGAAGAACATCAGCTGTAAGCAATCTCACCATGGAAAACAATGTCCGCATACAAGCAGTGTTGCTGGAAAACACTACATTTAGCAGGAGTCAGTATTTTTGGCTATTTTACAAAATAAATTTGCCATTTTTAGCTATTTTAAATAACTAAATCATATGTCAACAATTAAGTGATTTTTAAGCATTGCCAGCGGTAGGGCTATAATGTTTTGTAATTCTAAGTTTTGGAAAGAAGTTTTCTTATATAAGGAGCAAGGAACAATCCTTTGAATGAGTTGTCCCGTAGGTAGAACTGTTCTTTAGCCAGGTCAACAATTATTTCTGATACGGAATGCAACAAGCCCGAAAATATTGCTAGGACTATGATGTTCCAAGCAAATGGACTTGGCAGATTGGTACTATCGAAGCACGCCAAAGTATAAAAGAAGTTGAAATGAGCTGTCATTTCGGAGACTTCAATAGAGGAATAAATATAATTTATTAATATTATATTTAATAATACTTACAAATATTACTTTGTTAAGCTGTTTTTACTTTAGTTAGCCCACCCAGCTATAAACGACAACCGATTGTTGGCAAACTTTTAAATACAACAGGGTAAGAAAATTATAAAACTAAAAACAACTTCTATTTTTGTTGCATTTGCATATTATTGTTGTAATCTAATATTTAAAGAAATAAAATAACTCACAGATCCTATGCAAAACAGATACCAAACCTTTACAGTTTTCATATATTTCTTATATTTATAATTTTTTACGACCTAATATGAATGATTTTATGATCTACATTGATGTATCTTTTTAATGAGACAGCTTAAGTGACGAGATATATCTTAGTTCATTTCTGTTTCCGAAAGTGACATCGGAGGAGAGAGGCCAATCTTACTGCTAAAATGTCCTCTCTATGTGTCCTCGCTGAGTTTGCCTAAATTATTCTCCTCGGCGCAACTGCGATGAGTCGACAAGCCAGAGCCAGCAAGAGATTAAAGCTGGACACAAACATTATGGCACTGGGCTTAATACTGGGCGCCAAACGAAAATAATGAGGTTGGTAAAATGGTAATGAAAGCCGTTTTTTAAATATTAATATAATCCCTTGCAAGGAGCTACCCCTCACCGAAGGCAGTTCCGAGAACAATGAACTGAGTTGACTTAGCTATCGTATTCAACGCTTCAATTGTGCCAAAAGTCAAAGAAAGAGCACTCGCCCCTTGAAGCCATATTGCGTATTGCGAAAGATGCTGCCCAGAAATTGGCCAGCCGATGTGGAAACCTTTGGTAAAGTGATAAAGGCAGAATGGAATCTCTGGAGGATCTCGGTTACCGTAATAAGTTGAAGCTGGTAATATTCGACAATTAGTTTCTCTATTAACCCTTTGGTTAAGTCATAAAAGTTATACAAAAACAAGAAAGGAAGCTAACTTCGGCTTACCGAAGTTTATATACCCTTGCAGATTACAATTGAGCTATGTTATTAAAAACGAAATTCTAAGTTAACTGTAGATGGCCTAATCTCAAATTTGATGAAAATATGTTGAGAAACAACCGAGTTATGATTTTTTCTATTATTTCGCTGATGTTCCTATGGCAGCTATAGAATATAGTCGTTCGATTTTCATGAAATTTAAATTAAATCTCTGGAATAATATTAAGTGGCCAAATCTAATGTTTGATGAAAATATGTTCAGAAACAGCGAGTTATGATTTTTTCTATTATTTCGCTGATGTTCCTATGGCAGCTATAGAATATAGTCGTTCGATTTTCATGAAATTTAAATTAAATCTCTGGAATAATATTAAGTGGCCAAATCTAATGTTTGATGAAAATATGTTCAGAAACAGCGAAGTTATGATTTTTTCTATTATTTCCCTGATTGTTCCTATGGCAGCTATGGGATATAGTCGGCCGATCCTTATGAAATTTGGTATGTCGTCTTATGTTGCTAACAATAGCATTCGTACAAAATCTGAATTCTCTAACTCTAAAAACACCGAAGTTATACCATTTCCGATCAATCAGTTATATGGCAGCTATAGGATATAGTCGGCCGATCCTGGCCGTTCCGACTTATATACTGCGTAGAAACAGACAGACGGACAGACAGACGGACAGACAGACGGACAGACAGACGGACAGACAGACGGACAGACAGACGGACAGACAGACGGACAGACGGACATGCTTATATCAACTCAGGAGGTGATCCTGACCAAGAATATATATACTTTATAGGGTCGGAGATGTCTCCTTCACTGCGTTGCACACTTTTGACCAAAATTATAATACCCTCTGCAAGGGTATAAAAACTATATTATAAATTGTATATTATAGATTGTGAAGTAAAAAATTCATTTTTTTAAAGAATTTTGTAAAAATTGCTTTTCAACTTTCCTTAATTTCTTGCTAAATGAATGAATTTGCTGTCTTTGAGAATTTCTGCTTAATCAGAGATAATCTTGACCCATTTTTGTCTGTTCTCACAACTTGAACTTCATTGAGGGTCGTCAAGAAACCCGAAGAAATTGAAGTAAAAGTTGCAAGAAACAGCAAAGAACTTGAAAAACTGCAAGCCAAGTGAAAAATTGTTTATAAAATGCTTGGCTTAAACCGCAGAAGTAATTAGTGTATCAGAGAGAACAACATGGGTAAGATCATAAAGATGCCCCATCAAGTTTTAAGGTTATAAAATACAATTAATACTTTATTGTTCATAATTTCAGCTACCTTCAGGAACTCCTTGCTGCTCCTAGTACTCCTGCTGGCCCTCCATTTGGAACAGGCCTCGAAAATCGCCTACAAAAAGCCGCTTTATGGCAAGAGTAACTACATAAAGGAGAAGAAATTAAGGAGTAAAGGACTCAAGGTGGAGACCACCACTGCGACCACCACCACAACTAGCAGCACCACCGAGGAAGATTGGCCATCGGCCGTCGAATTTGTGATTATGGCAACAACGCCTAGAAGCGAATTGGAAGCCAGTGAGGAAGCTCTAAATAATAGTACCGTTAGCACCATTGAAAAGGCCACAGCTCTGTCGGTGGATACATCATCGACCAGACCAGGAGATGCTTCCTCCAAATCGTCAGAATCTTTAAATCAAACCACCATGCCGATGAGCACCACCACTTCAAGTACGTTGATTAATACGCTTCCTTCACCACCGATGCCAGGAGCAGGCGCCGTGGTGGCGGCAGCTTCACCGACCATTCCCGATAATCAGCCAGTGCCCTGCACCTGTGGCGTATTCCTCTCGTCGCAAATTCCAAATGGTTTGCCCACAGCTCCATTGATCAACCAGGAGCTGGATCGAATGTTCCCCTGCAATGCCATAGGTCGCAAGCAATGCCAAACCAAGTGCCTGGAAGCGGTGAGTACTATTATTAACGATTATTTCGATAAGTAGCCCTTTTATCGATAAATATTAAACATGTTTTTGCTTGGGAAATTTTTGAATTGTTTTTATTAAGAGTTCGACAATCTTTTAAATATTAAATACTATCGATTTCGTCAATATATTCCATAATTTTAATTGATTTAATTTCAACATTTTTTATAAATTATTTATTATTGATTATTATTAATTTACCTATTAATTGTTTACAGATTGTTCAGCACCTGCCCAATTCCGCTAACATTGTTTGCTCCGCTTTGGGCCACGATTGTCACAAGGAGCGTGCCTATTTGTTCATCAAAAACTGTCATAACCAATGGGTTAATACCAATCTGCAGGCGGGCAGGGAATACTGTTGTCGCGGAGGTATACCCTACCGCTGTCCCTTAATGGGTTAATGAATTAAGGAATAAATAAATTGTATAACAAAATCGCATTATTTTCATTTAAATTGTAAAGAGGGCAGAGAGCTATATACAAATTTTTAAATTTTAAAGTAGTAGCCGAGCTTGCAACCACGGTTTTATGGTTTAAAACCCGACTGTCATTCGACATGTAGTAAAAAATGTGTTTGGGGCATATATATATTTAAATATTTAAAAAAACAGAGTATCTAAAAATTTTGTTTTCGTTTTTATAAAAATATCGATATATTGTCATATTTCTCACATCCCTATAACCAAGGCGGTGAATTCGACTGATTGCCACACGTCTCATCATCCGTCAGCCAATTGAAGTAATTTTACAAATAAACCAGCTTTTTTTTCGGAGCAACAAGGCGAGTGTGTGTGTGCTACATTCGCCGCTCGATTGTGTTATCAATCGGAAGCAAAAACAAAAGCCGCGTTTAAAGCGTTTAAACTAAAACGTGCTCGCTCACAACTACCAGTGAAAGTGCAGCTAGTAAAGCAAAAACAATACAAAAAAAATCAGAACTTTGCAAGGAATTTAGAGGTGCGTGTGACAAAGATGCTGCTATTAAAATTTATGGATATTTTAAATATATATTTTTAACTCTGCAATTCCGATGGAACTCCAATTTGATTCCTAATTGCGTGTTTGTTTGTTATTGTTATTGTGTGTGTTTCAAAAACAAAAACCGGTTCCCAAGTTCACTCTGAACTTTATACACGTGCTTACACACGCATACATATGATAGCGACTCCTCATACGCAAGCCGAGAATCAGAACGAATCGAGGGACAGAGACAGAGACTCCCTAGTCTGTCTATCACCCTCTTTATCGGCGTAAACAAACCATCAATAGCAATAACAGAAAATTAAACCACTTGATAAGCACCGTTGTCAACCATTCCCAATCAGTTTTCCGTTGCGCTCCTCTATTCGCCTTGTTGATGTTGTTGTTCTTGCCGGGCAACATGTTGCCAGACGGCCGCCGATAAAGCTTAAGGGGGAGCGGGATAGAGATAGAGAATGTGCCGGCTTGCGGGCTTTGCTCTCAGCTTGGGGTCTGTCTCGTTGTGGGAGTGGGAAACGAGAAAGAAGGAGGAAGAAGGAGAAGGGGCAAAACACATGTTGCTTTTGTGGCGTTTATTTATTTATTAATATATTTTATTTATTTATGCCATGCAAATTTTAGGTTTTTAGGGATGTTTTAGGTTTTTAAAGTAAAATTTTAAAATTAAGTAACTTAAACTTTTAGAATTTGAATCTTAAAAATGGTAGAATTTGAATCTTAAAATTGTAGAATTTAAATCTCAAAATTTGGAAATTTAAATCCTAAAATTACAAAATTTAAGACTTAAAATTTCAGAATTTAAATCTTAAAATTCAGGAACTTAAATCCTAAAATTACAAAATTTAAGTCTTGAAATTTGAGAATTTAAATCTTAAAATTCAAGAACTTTAATCATAAAATTACAGAATTTAAATCCCAAAATTAAAGAATTAAAATCTTAAAATTCGGGAATTTAAATCTTAAAATTCAGGAATTTAAATCTTAAAATTCGGAAATTTAAATTTTAAAATTGTAGAATGTGAATCTTAAAATTCAAGAATTTAAATCTTAAAATTCCTGCATTTAAATCTTAAAATTTAAGTATTTAAATCTTAAAATTTAAGTATTTAAATCTTAAAATTCTAGAATTTAAATCGTAAAATTTCTAGAATTTAAATCTTAAGTCTTAGAATTAAAAACTGCAAATTGTAGAATTCAAAAATTAAAATTCCAGAATTAAAATCTAAAATTTTCAGAATTTAAGAATACAAAAATGTAGGAATTCCGAATCAGGACTTATACATATTTTATTTACTATTTAATTTGATATTTGTTTTATTTTAAATTTCTACTTGTTGAGAGAAACTTGAATCCTAGAAGTTTCATTTTATAAATTAAGGCTTAATATGTATTAAATTTATTAAAATCGATAACATTTTGAAACTGTTAAACTATCTTTATTAAATAAGCTTTATTATAATCCTTAAGAATGAAATATAAAGAATCAAAGCCACAGAAAACTATTTGGATATATTTTTAACTATTTTGACTATTTGAAAACAAGAAAAAAAGGATTATTTTAGTTTTAATATATTATATAAACCGCAGACATCTATTTGGAATTTTTAACTCATTAAAAATTCATTCCAAAAGTATCATTTGAATATATAAATGTAAGTGTACAGCTAAAAATATGAATTTAAATATTTCAGCGCACAGTTTGGAAACTTTTAAAATTAATTTCAAATGAACATATAAATTAAAATAAGGGAACCTTCGGAATATTATTAATACTCTTAGTTATATAGCGGAAAAGTTTAATTTTGATTTGATTTTTATTTATTTTTGTATCAAAAGGGTTATCTGGAAATATTAGAGGAAATTTGTGGCCCCTATAAACTGCGTTGTATATCCCATTTAATAGTCAGCAAATATTTATTTAAATGTAACTTGATTTCTCATTCTTGAGTATCAGATCGCCGATAGGATGACAGCCAAGACAAATATCAATCGGCAAAAAAATGTTTACCTACTCCAATTACACTTCTGACTAATGCCAAAATGCAAGGCTTCTCGATTGCCAAAGCTAAATATATAACTCATTAATTAAAGACTCTCTCAAGAATGTCGTTATCAGCAAAGTGACATTATGTGTAGCCTTCGTGGAGTATGATCCACTTGGCTGATAACACAACAACACAACTAACTAACTGTGCTCCTCCTTTTATAGAAACCCACCTGGAAAGAGCGAAAGAATGGAGTCCGAAAAGTGTTATCTGGTTTTGGAGGATGGCACCATCATGACTGGCTCCCCCTTTGGCCACATTCCCCCTCCCACTGAAGACGGTATTGGGGGCGAGGTGGTCTTCCAAACCGGCATGGTTGGCTACACGGAAGCCCTCACGGATCGCTCGTATAGTGGCCAGATTTTGGTATTGACTTATCCTCTAATTGGCAATTATGGTGTGCCATCGCCAACGGATCAGGATGAGCACGGTCTGCCGCGTCACTTTGAGTGGCTGGACGGTGTGGTCCAGGCCAGCGCCTTAGTGGTGGGCGAAGTGGCCGAAAAGGCTTGGCATTGGCGCACCTGGAAGACTCTACCCAAGTGGCTGAAGCAGCACAAGGTCCCAGGTATCAGTGGCATCGATACCAGGGCCCTCACCAAAAGGCTGCGCGAACAGGGCAGCCTTCTTGGCAGAATTGTGTACGGCAAACGGCCAGAGGGTGGATTTCCCAAGTCGCGCTTTGTGGATCCCAACACGAGGAATTTGGCCAAAGAGTGCAGCGTGGCGGAGCGTCGTGAGTTTGGTGATCCGCAGGGCAAGGGACCGCGCATCGCTATCATGGATTGTGGCCTGAAGCTTAACCAGTTGCGCTGTCTCCTGGATCGTGGCGCCTCGGTAGTGTTGCTCCCTTGGACTGCACGTCTGCAAGATGAACAATTCGATGCCCTCTTTTTGTCCAACGGACCCGGCAATCCCGAAAGCTGCGACGAGATTGTTCAACAGGTGAGGAAGTCTCTGTTAGTCTGACTTTACTTTCTCAAATTGATATATACTTAATTCTTCCCAAGCTACGCCAAGTCCTGGAGAATGGCAGCAACAAGCCGGTCTTTGGCATTTGCCTGGGACACCAGCTGCTGGCAAAGGCCATCGGCTGCTCCACTTACAAGATGAAGTACGGCAACAGAGGCCACAATTTGCCCTGCCTGCACCGCGCCACCGGACGCTGTTTGATGACCTCCCAGAATCATGGCTATGCCGTGGATCTAGAGCAACTGCCCGACGGCTGGTCGGAGCTGTTTGTGAATGCCAACGATGGCACCAACGAGGGCATTGTTCATGCCACCAAACCCTACTTTTCGGTTCAATTCCATCCGGAGCATCATGCTGGACCCCAGGACACCGAGTTCCTGTTCGATGTATTCCTGGAGAGCATCCAGCGACGCGATGTGTCCATACCGCAGCTGATTGAGCAGCGATTGAAGCCAACCGGCCTGCCCGTAGATCCAACAGTCTTGGTGAAGCCACGCAAAGTGCTGATCCTGGGCTCCGGCGGTTTATCCATTGGCCAGGCCGGAGAGTTTGATTATTCCGGTTCGCAGGCCATCAAGGCCATGCGGGAATCCAACATTCAAACGGTGCTAATCAATCCGAATATAGCCACGGTCCAGACCTCAAAGGGCATGGCGGATAAATGCTATTTCCTGCCCCTGACACCGCACTATGTGGAGCAGGTCATTAAATCGGAGCGCCCGAACGGTGTCCTCCTCACCTTTGGCGGCCAAACAGCCCTCAACTGCGGCGTGGAACTGGAACGAGCTGGTGTCTTCTCCAAATACAACGTACGCATCCTCGGTACGCCCATACAGTCCATTATCGAGACGGAGGATCGCAAGCTATTTGCGGATCGTGTGAATGAAATTGGCGAGCAGGTGGCACCCTCGGAGGCGGTATATTCGGTGACCGAGGCCTTGGAGGCAGCCCAACGCTTGGGCTATCCCGTCATGGCCAGGGCCGCCTTCTCGCTGGGCGGCTTGGGTTCGGGCTTTGCAAACAACGAACAGGAACTGCAGAGTCTGGCGCATCAGGCCCTGGCCCATTCGAGCCAATTGATTGTGGACAAATCCCTCAAGGGCTGGAAGGAGGTGGAATACGAGGTTGTGCGCGATGCGTACGACAATTGCATTACCGTTTGCAACATGGAGAACTTCGATCCGCTGGGCATACACACCGGCGAGAGTATAGTGGTGGCGCCATCGCAAACTCTCTCGGATCGCGAGTACCAGATGCTTCGGAGTACCGCCCTCAAGGTTATCCGGCATTTTGGTGTCGTCGGTGAGTGCAACATACAGTATGCTTTGTGTCCGCACTCGGAGCAGTACTACATCATCGAGGTGAATGCCAGGCTGTCGCGAAGCTCGGCCCTGGCCAGCAAGGCCACCGGTTATCCGCTGGCCTATGTGGCCGCCAAGCTGGCCTTGGGTCTGCCGCTGCCAGAGATTAAGAACTCGGTGACGGGCAATACGACGGCTTGTTTTGAGCCATCGCTGGATTATTGTGTGGTCAAGATACCACGCTGGGATCTGGCGAAATTTGTGCGCGTTAGCAAGCACATTGGCAGCTCCATGAAGAGCGTCGGCGAGGTGATGGCCATCGGCCGGAGTTTCGAGGAGGCCTTCCAGAAGGCCCTGCGCATGGTGGACAGCGATGTGCTGGGCTTTGATCCGGATGTGATCACCCTGGACGAGGAGCAGCTAAACGAGCAACTTTCGGAGCCGACCGACCGACGACCCTTTGTCCTTGCCGCCGCCCTGCAGTTAGGCATGTGCATTCAGGAGCTGCATGCGTTAACCAAGATCGATTGCTGGTTCCTGGAGAAGCTAGAGAAAATCATCATGCTGCATTCGGATCTCACCAGAGCGGGCAGCCAGATAGGACCTGAGCTGCTGCTGCTGGCCAAGCGTTCGGGCTTCTCGGACAAGCAAATAGCCAAGGCGGCCAAGAGCACAGAACTGGCCGTGCGCCATCAGCGTCAGGAGTTCGGAATCCGGCCGCATGTCAAACAGATTGATACGGTGGCTGGGGAGTGGCCGGCGAGCACCAATTACCTCTACAATACCTACAATGGCAGCGAGCATGATGTTACCTTTCCCGGCGGCCACACCATTGTCGTTGGCTCTGGCGTCTATCGCATTGGTTCGTCCGTGGAGTTCGATTGGTGTGCCGTCGGCTGCCTGCGGGAATTGAGGAAGCTTCAACGCCCCACAATCATGATTAACTACAATCCAGAGACGGTGTCAACCGACTATGATATGTGCGATCGTTTGTACTTTGAGGAGATTAGCTTTGAGGTGGTGATGGACATTTACGAGATGGAGGCCAGTGACGGCATCATTCTTTCCATGGGCGGCCAGTTGCCCAATAACATAGCCATGGATTTGCATCGCCAGCAGGCCAAAGTACTGGGCACATCACCGGAATCGATTGATTGCGCCGAGAATCGCTTCAAGTTCTCCCGCATGCTCGATCGCAAGGGCATCCTACAGCCGCGCTGGAAGGAGCTGACCAATCTCCAGTCTGCCATCGAGTTTTGCGAGGAGGTGGGCTATCCGTGTCTGGTCAGGCCATCCTATGTCCTCTCTGGTGCCGCCATGAATGTGGCCTATTCGAATCAGGATCTTGAGACTTATTTGAATGCCGCCTCTGAGGTGAGCCGCGAACATCCGGTGGTCATATCCAAGTTTCTCACGGAGGCCAAGGAGATCGATGTGGATGCAGTGGCCGCCGATGGACAGATCTTATGCATGGCCGTGTCCGAGCATGTGGAGAATGCTGGTGTCCATTCGGGTGATGCCACGCTGGTAACACCACCGCAGGATCTCAATGCCGAGACTTTGGAGGCCATCAAGAGGATCACCTGTGATCTGGCCAGCGTTTTGGATGTCACGGGACCGTTTAATATGCAATTGATAGCCAAGAATAACGAACTGAAGGTGATCGAGTGCAATGTCCGAGTCTCCCGATCGTTCCCCTTTGTCTCCAAGACCCTGGATCATGATTTTGTGGCCACCGCCACGAGGGCCATTGTTGGGCTCGATGTGGAGCCGCTGGATGTGCTCCATGGTGTGGGCAAGGTGGGCGTCAAGGTGCCACAATTTAGTTTCTCGCGCCTGGCTGGTGCCGATGTGCAGCTGGGCGTGGAGATGGCCTCCACCGGGGAGGTGGCCTGCTTCGGAGACAACAGATACGAGGCGTACCTCAAGGCCATGATGTCCACTGGGTTTCAGATACCCAAGAATGCTGTGCTGCTGTCCATAGGCAGCTTTAAGGTGGGTTTTTAATTATTTTTGAGCTTTATCCAAAGAAAAATGAATCTTCTTACAGCACAAAATGGAACTGCTGCCTTCGATACGGGATCTGGCCAAGATGGGCTACAAACTATATGCTTCCATGGGCACCGGAGACTTTTATGCCGAGCATGGCGTTGATGTGAGTAAAGCTAGTCTACATAAGTCTCTTAAAAAAATATATTAGAAAGGCTTTAAAATATTCAAAATAATTTAAAATGGCGAAAAAGGTTTAAGGTTTAATATATATTAATTCTATGCAGTAAACAACATGTAAAAGCTGCAATATATGTGCGTTAAATCGATATTCTGTTTAATAATCGAATCAATATTATCAAAAAGGAAGACTTATAAGTTCAGTGATAAATAAATTGTATATTTTGTGATAATTTTCAATGATAATATATCGATAAATCACATATGTACGATATTTTTTAGATGTATGATTTTAAAAATTGCATTATAAACTTTTTTAAAGTCTTTTTAAATTGATTTCAAACGGAGATTGCCATCTCGACTTTACTTTATTTAAAATTCAAGGTTTTTGAGGATTATAACCCGATTTTAATTAGTAAGACTTGTAAATTATATGCAATTTTGTTAGATTTTGTGATTATTTTGATATTTTAATGTTAAATTCCAATTATTTTTCATATTTAAATATCGATAAATTACAATATTGATATTTTAAAGTTAAATTCGGATAATTTTCCAAAATAAAATATCGATAAATCATAATATTTTCGATATTTTTTATATAATGACTTTAAAAATTGCATTTCCCACTTTTGCCGCCTTTTTAATTTGATTTCAAACATAGATCTTGATATTACTTGATTAAAAGATTATGTTTTTTGAGGATTATAATCCGGTTTTAATTACCAACAATATGGTGTAATATTAGATAATTGTTATCTCTTAGACTTATCCCTATCTAGCCTGTCGTTACGTCCTATCAACTTATCACTTAATCCTCCTAAAGATTATATATAAATATAGGTTTTTATATTGCTCCATGACGCTAGTTAAATGCACCCTTGAGCTTCTCCGTTTTGCTTTTAAAAATCACCTTGAGTTCCTCCCTTTTGGCCTCCGAGGGTGCCACCTTCTGAACCAACTGCTCTGTCCGGCTGCTGATTGCTTCAAACTTGTTAGGGTCGAGATTGAGGCGCTGGATTAGGCCATTGACTGAAAGCAAGGAGGTGCCTCCCTCCTTGGGTTTCTGATCCTGATTCCCATCTTGATCCTTGAGGTTTTCTTCATTCTTCTTATCACTGACAGATTTTGTCTTATCCCCCACTTCTCCTTGATTTTCTATGGCCTCAGGTTCCTGTTGGTCCTTGTGGGAGGGAGTACTTCTTAGGATTCCGCTTAACTTGATGTTGGCTGGATGGGGATTCATTTGACGGGCAAGGGGATCGGGAGAGTGTATCTGCACCACGTGATCCAGGAATTTAATGGATTTCCGGCTCACCAAAGGCGGAGACGGCACCACCTCCTCCTCAAATGGGAAACCCTCGGCGCTCGGCAATGGTGTCCTACAGCTGCTGACCATCATCTCCATATTGCTAGCCGCCTGCTGCAACCCCTGGACAAAATGCTGTGCCTGCTGAGAGCAACCCAGATGCTGGTACAAGCGACACAGCCGCTGACCCTGCTCCAGGTAGAGCTGGGCATGACCACGATTGCCAAAGCGAATGGCACGGGCCAACATGGCCAGCAGATGGTCCAGCAGAAGCTCAAGGAAATTGCTGCGTCGCAGGATTTCCAGGCCATTGTTAAGCTGAGGCTTCGCTGGCATTTCCGGGCTGGACATCTCGGAGTTGGAGCGGGCCAGAAGGCGATGCAGGTCCAGGGAATCCAGCGAGGAGCGCCGCTGCTCGATCTCCGAAAGTTGCCGCTGCAGCTGCCTCTGATTGGTGGCCCTCAGGAGCTGTGTTTTCCTGCGCAGCTTTCCCCTCGACCGCTCCTGATGCTGGGCCAGGCCCAGGAGACCGCCCGCATCGGTTATGTCCGTCTTGCGGCGCGAGATCTTGTTAGACCTGTCTACCTCCTCCACCGGCTCCTGTTCCTGAGCTGGGAACACCTGACGCGGACGCGAGAATTTCCCCCATGCATGCAGCTCCAGGTAGTCCTGACTGAAGAGATTCCTCAACAGCCGGTCGTAGTCCAGCTGCGGATAAAAGTCCGGGGCATGCTGGAGATTCTTCAAAGCGTGGACCACATGCAGCAACGGCTGCTCGGCAATGCCGGCCATCACAGTGCGCAGCTTCATCAGCGTGTCCTCCGGCACATGCTCGAAGAGATTGCGCCGCTCGATGAAGTAGTCGCTGAGATGTTTCCTGGCCAAACAGGTATCAAACGAACGAATGAATCGCACCAGTCGCTCGCCCAGAAACTCCTCCGGCCAATCGTTGCTATGCCTCTCGCATTGCCAAAAGAGATGAGCACGCAGCTGCTCCAAAAGCACACCGCCCGGCGGCTGGGCATCGGTGCTCTCCACGAAGGTCTTTACCAGCAGCTTCATCAGCTGGAACACCTTCAGCTGCATGGGCGTGAGGCAGTGACGCTCCAGATACTGATCCGCCTGGGGGAAGACAATACGCCACTCCAGATCCCGAAAGGGATTGCGCGAACGCTTCGGGGCATAGCCCACCGGGACGACATGGTAGCCAAAGGATCGTATGCGCTTTCTCATCTGCTCGGTGGGCCATTGAAACTGCTCGGCGGTATGCAGATTTGTCAATCTCGGTCTGGCTCTCAGGCCAAACTCAAAGGCGCAATCGGGCCAGGCATGCGGCACATGAATGGCGGGCACCAGCTCCTCCCTGGCTGTATAAACGCTGCAGCCACGATAGGATCCCACGGCAAGCTGGGCAGCACTGATGCCCAGCTGGTGTCCCAAGTGCTGGCGAAGCAACTCGCCAAAGTAGAGCATAAATTGCTGCGAACTGAGGTAGCATTGCTGCAGCTGCTCGGCCTGGCATTGGCGCAGAACCTGAACGGTCTCATAGCCGGCGGGGGGATAATTACGATCCCTGTGCCTCGGCTGCATCGCACCATCATCCTCCTCCGCCTCCTCCTCCTCCTCCTCCTGCGAGGACGAATCCTCATCATCGGTCTGCTCTAGCTCTGGCGGCAGACAGCTGGCCAAACGCCGAATGCAGCTCTCGGGCAGGACATTGCTCTGCAGGCCGTATTTCCCATGCAAACGCAACTCTTCCAGAGGCCGCGGTGTATTCAGCCTGGCCAGATACACATGATCGTAGTCCCCCGAGCTGTAACCGGAGGATGAAGAGGATGAGGACGAGGATGAGGCATAGACGCACTCCTCATCGCTGCTGATTGGAGGAATGGGTGAGCCTGGGTTGCTGCTGCCGCTGCCGCTGCCGCTGCAGCTGCTGATTGCCGGCGATAGGATCGAGCGATCGCGTAGCTTGAGACGCACGTAACCCATCCAGCGGGTCTGCTCCATGAGCTCAATCAGCTCCGAGCTGCAGGGTGTCCGGCTGTAATAGTCCGTCTCCAGGAGGACCTTGCACAGCGTAGCCACCGTGTCATAGTTGGCATCATGCGGCCGGGCCACGTCCACATTCTCAAAGACCACATATGTCACTGGCTTTTGCAGCGGCTGCGGTGTTTGTTTCGAGGAGCTGTTAAAGGTTGAAGTGTTTTCAGGGAATTATCTTCTAGAACTCAGACGAAACTCACTTGGTTTTAAACAACAAATTCCTGGCCACAGCCGCATCAATGGCTCCGCTTTGCAGCAAACTATGCTCGGCGCTCTGCCGCCTGGCTCGGAGCTCGGCATCTACCGCGCCCATTTCCCCCTCAAAATGCGAAAAGAACTGAACGCCCATTAGCAGTTGATTTAAGAGGAATGTGTGCAGTTCCCTATCCAATTGATCTAGTGTCCTCCGCTCCACTGTCCTCTGGAACTCCTCGCGCTGCTGCTCCAATGTCCTGGCATACAAAGCACTCACACATTCGGTGGCACTGCTGCCATTGCTGCCACCCAGCAGACGCAGTTGCAGGGCAAGGTCCGGATGCGATTTACCGCTGAGACGTTGACGTCTTTGAATGGAACCCGAAATGGAGCCACTGTCATTGATTTTCGCCTTTCCTCCCGATCCTCGCTTCCTGCGGTGCTTGCGGCGAGCATTTCGCTTTTGCAACTTTTGAATTTGCCGCTGATGCTTCTCGTCCTGCCGGCGACGCCACTGCAAACGCTGGGCAGGAATGGCAGCCTGCAGGGCATTCGGTGTGGTGGCGCTATCACCGCTATGCTCCGCTTTCGACCAGGAGCAGCCCATGATTGATTCGCAACTGATACCTTGGTTCTCTCTTGTCTTGCCTGATACAAAAAAAGAAAAGAGGCGATAAGATCGCTGTCTCGCGTTCGGCGATCAAATAATGACTTTTGCAATCTCCGCATGATAAGGTGTCAGACGATTGTTTCTTCCTTTTCACTGCTCCGCTTCCGGCTCCGGCTTCAGCTATGACACTGCTTTCCTGTCCTTCTCCTCTGCTCCGCCACCTGGCTTTGGCTTTAGGGTCTTTACTCAAGCCCCAAGTGTCGAAAAACGGAATTGATTTCCACTTTACACTGGCAAATAATCAAATCGAATAATAAGTTAAGTAATTAGTAAATTAATAATTATAAAATGGTCTACATAAATCGATATTTGAGTACTTTCCCAAAACTTATCGATTGTGTGATCAGTAGATGTTTTGCATTCTTATCAATGTGTTATTTAGCTTAACTTCTTTAAAATATAAACAAATTAATACTGCTTCGATTTTGTATGGTATAAAAATCGATAATTTCATGTTTCCTACTAGATAAATGCACAAAATTGCATTTCTATTTGATGTATTGAGCTAGTATTATCATAAAAATGAGGTAAGTATAATATTTCCTGCAAAAAATGCAATGTATACAATTTCGATATTTTATGGAAAATAAATCGATATATTTCTGTATTTAAATGCAACGAATCGAATTTCTATTTAATATATCGGGCTAATATTATCTTAAAAAATAATAATAGATCCAATATTTCCCAAAAAAGTCTATATATAAATCGATATTGGCAAGTTTTTAATACATAAATGGGATTAATCGATTTTCTGTTTGATGTATTGGACCAATATTATCGGAAAAAAAAGTTAAATACAATTTGAATATTTTAATAATATTAATATTTTAGGGTTATAATATTTTACGATATATACAATTTACATAAGCACGTTATTATCCACGATAAAGGAATTTTTCCCTCCTTTTATAGGATTATACGTATAAAATATGCAATTGTTTCGGTTCTAATTGCTAAATAAATTATTATATTAAATATTTAAAGTTCTAGTATAATTTGATAGTATAATTTATTTAGTTATTTCTTCTTAGACATTTTTAAAGGTCTCCTGGAGTAAACTTGTAAACTTAAATCAATTATGAGTACCACTGTGTCATTGTTGTCATGGCCTGTCTTTCTTATTTTCTTTTAGTTTATTGCCTGTCGAACAATAGACATGGAAAATCAATCCATAAATAGCAAGCGATATCTTTATTATGTGTTCTAAGCAAACAATTGATTCAAGTTGAAGATGACGCTCACAGGTTGCCCTTGGCGTTGCTTTCTATATGTTCATAAGTGATGTGTATATATTGGTATATCCCCTCATATGTATTACTACGTTTTTTACAGGTGGAATCAGTGCAGTGGACATTCGACAAGACCACGCCCGATGACATCAATGGGGAACTACGCCATTTGGCCGAAATTCTGGCCAACAAGCAGTTCGATATGGTCATCAACCTGCCCATGAGCGGCGGCGGCGCTAGGCGGTGAGTAAGGGCCAACGAGTGCTACTTGTTTATAATTCAATAACCAGAGATATCCTCTGATAAGTAGGGGTGATTATAAGAACATAAAATATCATTATAAAATAATACTTAGGACGGTCAAGCGATGGGAGACCTTGAGTGGATTTCTAAGATCTTAATTAAACTATAAAGAATCCTATCCTAAATGATCCCATTTTCTCCCAAAGATAAAGTGCTCCACCGGATTGCCTTGCTCTCCCTCCATAAGATCTCAATTCAACAACGAGAGATATCCTCTGATAAGTAGGGGTTATTATAAAAACATAAAATATAATTATAAACTAACATTTAGGAGGGCCAAGCGATGGGGTAACTCAGAAGGAACTTGAGTTGATTTCTAAGATCTTAATTAAACTATAAAAAATATTCTCCATATTTAAACAATTCGAAGAACTCAGGACCTTTTACTATCAGCTTTTAACATGCTTTGATCATATTTTCTTCCGGATTGCCCTGCTTTCCCTCCATAAGATCTCATTGGAAAAGCAGCAGTATTCAATATATAAAACATTATCCTTTCTCCATTCTCGCCCAGAGTCTCCTCCTTCATGACACATGGCTATCGCACTCGCCGCCTGGCCGTGGACTACTCAATCCCCTTGGTAACCGATGTCAAGTGCACCAAGTTACTGGTGGAATCAATGCGCATGACTGGCGGCAAGCCAGCGATGAAAACTCACACGGACTGCATGACCTCGCGGAGGATAGTGAAGCTGCCCGGCTTTATTGATGTCCATGTGCATCTCCGGGAGCCAGGGGCTACCCACAAGGAGGATTTCTCCAGCGGCACAGCAGCAGCTTTGGCCGGTGGTGTTACCCTCGTCTGCGCAATGCCCAACACAAATCCTTCGATTGTCGACCGCGAAACATTTACGCAATTCCAGGAGCTGGCCAAGGCCGGTGCTCGCTGTGACTATGCTCTTTATGTGGGAGCCACAGATGGAAATTGGGGACAGGTGCCGGAGTTGGCCGCCCAGGCATGTGGCCTCAAGATGTATCTAAACGATACCTTTGGCACTTTGAAGCTAAGCGACATGAACGCTTGGCAGCGACACCTAACCCACTGGCCGAAGCGGGCGCCGATCGTTTGTCATGCCGAAAAGCAGAGCACAGCGGCTGTGATCCTAATGGCTCACCTGCTGGATCGACCGGTGCATATCTGTCATGTGGCCAGAAGGGAGGAGATTCAATTGATTCGCGCCGCCAAGGAGAAGGGCATCCGGGTGACATGCGAAGTGTGTCCGCATCATCTGTTCTTGAGCACAAAAGATGTGGAGCGGCTGGGTGAGGGCATGTCGGAGGTGAGGCCCCTGCTCTGCTCACCCGACGACCAGGAGGCTCTGTGGGAGAACATGGATTACATTGATGTCTTTGCCACCGATCATGCGCCGCATACGCTGGCCGAAAAGCGTTCGGATCGGCCGCCGCCTGGCTTTCCCGGCGTGGAGACCATACTGCCGCTTCTCCTGCAGGCCGTTCACGAGGGACGCCTTACCTTGGAGGACATCAAGCGGAAATTTCATCGGAATCCTAGGAACATCTTCAATCTGCCGGATCAGCCGCACACCTATGTGGAGGTCGATTTGGACGAAGAGTGGACCATCACGGGCAGCGAAATGAAGAGCAAGTCGGGCTGGACGCCTTTCGAGGGCACCAAGGTCAAGGGACGCGTTCATCGGGTCATTCTGCGCGGCGAGGTGGCCTTTATCGATGGCCAGGTGCTGGTCCAACCCGGCTACGGTCAGAATGTTCGCCAAGCCAACCTCCGACAGTTGCTGGCGGAGAGTGCCGCCTCGCAGGATCAATTATTGCCCAGCGACAGCGATGCCAACGAGACCTTTGCCCATCTTCTGACCACCGAGGGTGGACATACTGCTACCGGTGCCGGTGCCGGTGCCAGTGCCAGTGCCAGTGCCAAGGTGCACTTTGTGGACGAAGCCAATAGCTCGAGCTTTTTGCGTCCAGTTTCACCATCGCCTCGCCTGCGCCTGGACTCCAGCAGCAATACCACGCTCCGGGAGTACCTTCAGCGAACGGCACAGCCAGCGCAAGGTGGCTCCAGTCCCAATCCCGTGGCCCATTCGCTGATGGGCAAGCACATTCTGGCCGTGGACATGTTCAACAAGGAGCACCTGAACGAGATCTTCAATTTGGCCCAATTGCTCAAATTGCGGGTGACCAAGGACCGGTCTGTCGACGAGCTGCTGCGCGGCAAGATCATGGCCAGTGTGTTTTATGAGGTGAGCACGCGGACGCAGTGCAGCTTCGCAGCCGCCATGCTGCGGTTGGGCGGTCGTGTGATCAGCATGGACCAGATAACCTCATCGGTGAAGAAGGGCGAGACGCTGGAGGACAGCATCAAGGTGATGGCCAGCTATGCGGACGTTATGGTGCTGCGCCATCCCACGCCGGGTGCTGTGTCGGTGAGTCTTCGATAGTCCGGAAGTCCTGTTTAAGGTTTAATTTCTTTAAGTTCCATTCCTTTCAATAGCGCGCTGCCTCGTTCTCCCGGAAACCCTTGATCAATGCTGGCGACGGCGTCGGCGAGCATCCTACTCAGGCGCTCCTCGATATCTTCACCATTCGCGAGGAAATCGGCACAGTCAACGGCCTGACCATCACCATGGTGGGTGACCTGAAGAATGGACGCACTGTGCACTCGCTGGCCCGCCTGCTGACCCTCTACAACGTGACCCTGCAGTATGTGGCCCCCGAGAGCCTGCAGATGCCCCGAGACATTACCGATTTTGTGCACCAGCGCGGCATCAAACAGATCTTTTGCAGCGGTTTGAAGGATGTCCTCCCCACCACGGATGTGCTGTATATGACGCGTATACAGCGTGAGAGGTTCAAGAGTGAGGAGGAGTACCAGAGCGTAAGTGGATCCTAAAGATGCTCATCATTTTATATATATTTTCATTTATATTTTTCTTTCAGTGCTGCGGCAGGCTGATTGTGACGCCCAAGCTTATGACGCTGGCCAAGAAGCGTTCCATTGTTCTGCATCCATTGCCGCGCCTGGACGAGATTAGTCGCGACTTTGACTCGGATCCAAGAGCTGCCTACTTCCGGCAGGCAGAGTACGGCATGTATATACGCATGGCCCTGCTGGCCATGGTCGTGGGAAGCCGGAATACAGCTCTCTGAAAAGGGCAATCTTCTCATGACTCTTTTGCTCCTCCTTTTTTTGTATACACCTCTTTTTGTATATTATGCATTTTATACTAATAAACCTATGTATGGTAGCATTTCGTAGTCGAAATTGAATTTTAATTTATAAAATATTAAAAAATCTATAAAATATAGTGAAAATTAAGATTTTCAAAATGCCGCCTTAGCCTTTGCGCCATCTGGCAACGCCATTTAATCTCACAGCTGCTGCAGGTTTATATGATTATTCGCTGGCACGGTCACTCTAATTTTACGATTTTAAAACTCGCACACGTGCATTTGGAAACCGCCTTTATTCCTTTTTATTTACTTCGGTTTTTCGCGATATTTGGTATATTCGGCACATAATTCAGGATGGTGAAAAAGAAAATAGACAACCGGATCCGGGTGATGATTGAGAACGGCGTGAAGCTGGGACACCGCACCATGTTCATTGTAATTGGCGACAAGGCGCGCGATCAAGTGCCAATCCTTTATGATATCCTGACCAAATCCACGGTGAAGGCCCGGCCCACGGTGCTCTGGTGTTACAAGAACAAGGACGAGGCCATTTCTAAGTGGGTTTTTTTGTCTGATTCAAGTTTAAATAACTTTTAACTGATTCTGGAAGAGTTTTTTCTGTTTTTATGATGTAGCCATGGAAAGAAGCGTGCCAAGAAAATTGCCGTGGGCAAGGTGGACGTTAACGAGGCGGATTTGTTCGACTCATTCCGAGTGGCCACCACCATCCATGGCAGATATTACTCGGAAACGCATGCGATACTGGGACGCACGTACGGTGTCTGTGTGCTGCAAGACTTTGAGGCACTCACGCCGAACCTCCTGGCCCGCACTGTGGAAACGGTGGAGGGTGGCGGCCTGATCATCCTGCTGCTAAAGACCATGCAGTCCCTCAAGCAGCTCTACACGATGAGCATGGATGTGCACAAGCGTTACCGCACCGAGGCTCACCAAACGGTCACCTGTCGCTTTAACGAGCGCCTGATTTTGTCCCTGGCGGATTGCCAGCGCTGTCTGGTGGTCAACGATGACCTCACCGTGCTACCTTTGAGCTCCAAGACCATCAATGTGACGCCCGTGAACGTAAGAATGTGAATTTTCAAAGGATTTCCCAGGCATTTAACAAATTTTACGTCTTTAGCCCGATGGCGCAGGTCGCTCGCCCAACGAGGCCAGTTTGAAGGAGCTGAAGGAGAGCCTGCTTAACGTACAGCCAGCAGGTGCCTTGGTTAACCTTTGTAAGACCTACGATCAGGCGAATGCCGTGGCACAGTTCATTGAGGCCCTGGTGGACAAGCAACTGAAACCGCCCATGTCTCTGACGGCGGCACGTGGCCGCGGCAAATCGGCTGCCCTGGGCCTGTCCATTGCCGCCGCTGTGGCCTTTGGCTATGTGAACGTCTATGTGACATCGCCGCATCCGGAGAATCTGATCACACTCTTTGAGTTCGTGCTCAAGGGCTTCGATGCGCTGGAGTATCAGGAGCATGCCGACTACACAATCATCCGCTCCACGAATGCCGAGTACAAGAAGGCCATTATAAGGATTAATATAACGAGAAGCAGCCGCCAGACGATACAGTATATAGCGCCCAGTGACACACATCTCCTGAACGCCGCCGATCTCCTGCTGATCGATGAGGCGGCCGCCATTCCCTTGCCGCTGGTCAAGAAGATGATCGGCCCGTATTTGGTTTTCATGGCGAGCACTATCAATGGCTACGAGGGCACCGGCAGATCCCTCAGCCTGAAGCTCATTTCCCAGCTGCAAAAGGACAATAATGCGAGGCCGCCTCTCAAGTTGGAGGAATCGATTCGTTATCAGGAGAACGACGACATCGAGAAGTGGCTAATCAATCTACTGTGCCTGGATGCGAGCACCGTGCCGGGCATTAGCTCGGGCTGTCCCACGCCCGATTCCTGTGAGCTGTACTACGTGGACAGGGATGCCCTGTTCTCGTACCACAAGGCAGCCGAGGCCTTCCTCCATCGTCTCGTCTCCATCTATGTATCGTCGCACTACAAGAACACCCCGAATGACCTGCAGATGATGAGCGATGCACCGGCGCATCATTTGTTCTGCCTGCTGGGACCTGTTCAACGCATGGACGCCCTACCCGAGATTCTGGTCGTCATACAAGTGGCCCTGGAGGGTCAGATATCGGCACAGAGCATCAGCGACTCCCTGGGCAGGGGCAAGAAGGCGGCCGGTGATCTAATTCCCTGGAATATAGCAGAGCAGTACGGAGACCGAGATTTCCCAAAGTTGGGTGGCGTACGGATTGTGCGGGTGGCAACACATCCGAACTACCAGCGAATGGGCTACGGCAAGCGGGCCATTCAGCTGCTCAAGGATTACTATGGCAATAAGTTCACCAATATCGATGATGCTGATGCTGCTGATGGTGCTAATGGTGCTGCGGGCAAAGATGCCAAAGGTGCCGGCATTGAGGAGGTGGAGGAGGAGCAGCTTAGCCTGCTCAAGGAGCAGATTCGACCCAGAAGTCGCATACCCACGCTCTTGCAGCGCCTGCATGAACGCGCACCAGAGTCGGTGGACTATATTGGCACCTCCTATGGCCTCACCTCCGAGCTGTTGAAATTCTGGAAGGGCGCCGGCTTCGTGCCCGTGTATCTAAGCCAGAAATCCAACGAACTGACCGCCGAGCACAGCTGCATTATGCTGCACACCATCAGCGAGGGCTCCTGGCTGCCCCTCTATTTCCGTGACTTTAGGCGGCGAGTGCTCAAGCTCATGGGCAAGACGTTCCGAGAGTTCGAGACGAAACTGTGCCTGGCCCTGCTCAAGAACAAGATTGCGGATCAGTCGCAGCTGATGCTCCATCTGGACAAGCCCATGCTGGACGTCTACTTTCTGCCGCACGATCTGCAGCGCCTGGAGAGCTATGCCCGCCAACAGTCCGAGTTCCGGCTGATCCTCGATCTGCTGACGGATATCGCTCAGTTGTACTTCCAGGGCCGGATCGAGGGGCTGCAGCTGGATCTGGTGCAGCAGGGCATTCTCCTAGCTGTGGGCATTCAGGGCAAGTCAGTGGATGCCCTCGGCCAGGAGCTTAATATGCCGGGCAACCAGCTTTTGGCCAAATTCTTTGATGCCATGAAGCGTTGCAATAAGTGCTTTAGATCCATTCTGGAGGAGCACATCGAGGGCGGAATGCTGAGGGAGGCCGACCTGTCTACGGGCGAAGAGCTGCAGCCCCTGAGTCTGTCCCTCGACAAGGAGTTGGATCAAACGGCTCAGAAGCTGAGCAAGCAGCAGCGCAAGGAGCTAAAACGACTCAAGGCCGAGCAACTGAACGAATTCCAGATTAAGGGCAGCGAGGAGGACTGGTCCAAGGCACTGCAAACCAATGGATCAGCATCAACGGGCGGTGGCAGCGGGCTGCTCTCCGTCAAGAGGTAAATGTAATTATCAATTATCAATCCATTGGAAAACAGCAATTAACCAAAGATATTTTATATACAAATAAGATTCGTAACGCCGCCATACGTGCTCTCTCAAATATTGTTAAAAAGCCAGTGAGAGAGCGATCTAAAGCCATCTGCTCTCTTGTACGCATACAGCCACAGGCACCGACTTTTTGTGTGCACACACGTATTCCCATAAATCGTAATTGTTGTTCTTGTGTTTATTCATACAAGCAAACGCATTCTATTTTTAGATTATACGCTCTCAACTTTATGAGAGCGGAGAGGGAGCCATCAAAAAAGTAGCCACATATTGCAAAACGATTGTATGCTCGTTACGCATCTTACTACTATAAAATGTCTTAGAATTAACCCTGGCATTCTCTCTCTCTTTCGTTTTAGTGGCGTTAAACGCTTGGATGGTCCAATGGAACTGCCCGAGGACCGGGAACTGGCTGCACCGGTGTCCAAAAAGAAAAAGAAGAACAATCCCAAGCTAAAACGCAATCAGGGAAAATCCCTGATCTAGATACACAAACATTGTTTTTTGTTTTAGGGGGGAAGAATGTAGTTTTTAAGCTCTGTTTAATAATAAAAAAAAGAAGACCTTAACTGAACTATATCTTAATGGTGGCAGTTCCCACCTTGGCGGCAGCTGCCGCTGCCTTGCGGCGCTCCTTCAGATCCTGATAACTGACTCCCGGGTCCTTGTGCGAACTGCGGACAAACTTCTTGACCTTGGCCTTCTTTCTGCTAACCGCCTTTGTTGTGGGCAGCATATTGTTGCGCTGCAGCAGGTGGAAGCGATCCTTAAGCAGGCTGCTCTCCGTCTTGACGTTGCGCAGATTGCCGGCTATATCCTCGGGCAGATTAACATCCACATCGGGCTCCTCGAACTTGTGCCGCCCCAGACGCTTCGGTTCGAACTTTGCCTTCTCGACGCGCTGCTTGCGCCGCTTCTTCAGCTCGTTTAGATCCTCCTCCTCGTCGTCCAGCTCGTGGCGAATCGATTTGATGCTTTAGGTGTAAAGATTGCAAGTGAATTCAAGATAATATATGATATAAGAATAATCCTAACCGTATCAGATCTGCAGTCTGTTGCTTCAGCTTCCTCTTCAGTTCCGTTTGGCGTTGGAGCTCCTTCTGCTTGAGCTCATTGCGGCGTGCCTGCTTGCTCTTCTTCTTGTTCTCGACAGGAGCGTTGACCGTGTGATAGGGCTTATCGGCATCCTCATCCTGCTCCTCATTCTCCCGCTCCTCAGCATTCTCCTCATCTTCGATGCCTTGGCTCATTTCCTGCAGCTGACGCTTGTCCCGCTCCTCGGGCGTCACCTTGGAGAACATGCTGGTGGTCACACGCTTCAAATGCTGCTCCTTCTTGATAATGCCCTCCTCACGCTCCACCACTTGCTCAATGAGCGCCTGGTGGTCCTCGGCTGAGGGATTGTAGCTCATGCCCGGATGCGGCAACTCGAATTTCCTATGAAGCGAATTAATAATCATTTGAGGCCACAACAAATGCAACTTATTTTCTTACTTTGCTCTGGTGGTCTTGTGGTGCAGACTGGCATGCGTCTTTACCACCTTCTTGCCAATATTCCCGGCTGTGTGAAGGGCCAAATCGCGACTGATCCAACCCTTTTTGTCCTTTAATCCCGGTATCGCGTCACGGAAGTCCACCTCCTGCCAAATATCCTTGTCGGCCACGACTTTCTTCTTATTCTTAGCCTCCAGACGCTCCTCCAGCTTGTTATAGTAAGCGGCACGATCACTGTTGGCCTGACGATGACGCGGCTTGGTGGGATTACACACCTCCAACTCAATGTTGCGGCCGTTCTTCTTCTGCTTCACATGATTGCTGTGTGTGGGGTATTTGGAATTTTGGAGAATGAGTTGAATGAGTACGAGTATGAGAAGGCGCCGAAGGCCAGTCTTACCGCTTTACTATGGGATCCTGGACCTTGGATGTGTTCTCCAAGGCCTGATGGCTTCGCATCGGCTTCTTGGCGTTCAGTTTCCTCTTCTGCTTTACACTCAGCGCCGTGGTAATGGCCTTCTGAGGCGAGGCATCCTCCACGAAGAGATCTTCATCCTTTTTGTCCGCAAATGTCCTGGAAATTGTTGGGCAACTTGTCGTTGAGCTCCTGGTTGCGGCATTGTTTTTGTCACAAACTCACCCGATACGCTCTTCCTGGCGCTGATCTTCGAGGAACTGCTCTACATCCTGGATGTCTGTCTTGCGCCAGGCGGACTTGTTCTTCTTCGAGATGCGCTTCTTCTTTGTCCCAGGCTCAACGGCAGTCATTTCTCCGGATTTTTATGTGCAATGCGGAGAAATAACAAATTACCACGTGCTGGAGTTCAGTGTTGCCGGTTTGGCTTATTATAAGCTAGTTCTACTAGCTTATAGCTTTAAAAATAGCTTATTTTTATAATTTCGTATTTCACTATTTATTTTAGTATTTATTTTTAGTTAAAAAATGCAAGAAAATAACAATATTGGATGATGCACATATTCCGTACATACGTTGCGGATTTTGCTAAAATGATTTAATTTTATTAATATATTTTCATATTTTTGCTATATCCAACAAAGATTATTTAAGATCCGAAATTTTAAAATAATTTAGCTAAATCGGGAAAAAAGATTAATTTTAGGACTAAACACAGTGAGTAGTCACTTCCTTTTTTGACAAATAATGTCTTTCTTGTCTTGGTAAATAAATTTTGTATAAGAACGGAATTTCGCTACATTTAAATACTTTGAATAGGGTTTTTTAACATTTAAATTAATTAAAACAAAAACTAAAAAAAAACTAGTAATTTTGTTTGTTTTTTGTAGCTTGTTTTTGTTAATTTGAACCTTTTTTCCTAATCTAGCTAATTTGTGAACTCATCCCTGGTAAAACTGTTTTTGCTATAGATGAAAATACTGAAAGTGGGGCCGTATTCAGTGTTTTTCAAATAAAAGCGAGCTTATACTAGGGGTCATAACCTAACAACAACAATTGTGGCAAGTTGAATTTAATAATAATTTAAAGGGGCAGCATAAGCAAGCATACAATCATTTCCGACTAGCTGGCGGTTAAAAGGGCAAACCGATAAAAAGCGTAGAGAAGTACAATCAAAAGCTTCATCGTAAATTAAAACAACTCACGCACCTACGCAACAACAAAAACAAAAATTGCCGGTAAGTGGGAGCAGCGACGCCGGCAGAGACAGAGGCCGTGGCAGTGGCGAAACCGGCAGAGGCAAGACCTGACGTGTACCAAACAAAAAGCGGTAAACAAACGTTTTGCCTTTTTGTTGTTACCTTTGTGGTTTGTCACAGTGGACACTCGCAGTAAATAAAATTGTAAACCTTAAAATTTGTATTCTGTTTATTTAAATTTAAATCTGCTATTGTAACAAAAGAAAAAAAAAAGTAAACTAAAAAACCTCACATAAAAATGTTGACTCTAGCGAGCATTTACCGTATATTTTGTTCTATTTTTTTGCAGTTTTCGCTACTCGTTTTCTGTTGTCGTTGATTACGCCGTGTTATCTCTTGCTCTCTGCCGGAATAAATAGTTTAATTTGTTACAAATAGCCGAACGAGTTCCCACGGCAGCGACAGACGCATTGCGAACGCCAAGATGAGCGCAACTTTCCCCAGTTTCGCGGACATTTCCGCCAAATTCTCCGAGTCGACGCTCGACGAGATCATCCAGAATGTGGGCGGTACACGTCACACCTCGTACAAGTTCGGGCCGAGTGGCAAGAAGGGTGATGCCTATCTGAGCCGTGTCTTCCGCATAACCATTTACGGCGTGAAGGAGGACAACGGCGAGGAGACACCTGTGGAGGTCAGTGTGATTGTGAAGGCCATGCCGGACAATCTACATCGGCGGCGACTGTTCCGATCGGTGATATTCTTCCGCAACGAGATCCACTTCTACACGAAGGTTATACCAGCCATCGAGGCCTTCCAGAAGTCGCGCAAGCCTCAGGCCAAGAATCCCTTTGTGGAGTATCCCAGATGTGTGGCGTCGCTGTGTGATGGAGTTAATGATTTCATTGCCCTCGAAGATGTGGGTCCCAGGGGCTACAGGGCCCCCGTACGGTGAGTTTTTTTAAGAGTAAACATAATAAGTTGTGTTATGGCTAGATATAGCTGAAGATGTGTCTAAAAACTGACGTGTCTCTATCGAACAAGCTGATTAAATATGTTTTTAAGCTATTATCTTAATATAATCATTAGAAAAGGCTTAGTAATATTTATTTAGTTGGTTTACTTGTTCTAATTATTAGCTTTCTGATAAAGTCATTATAAAACTTGACACTTTTTAATCTTATAATTTTAGTTAAACATTATTGATCCTTTGAATTTTAAGAAAACTTTGTTTTCAATAACTGTGTTGCTGATAAGAACATTTCCTATATACTACTTATCATTCTACATACACATATACAATTTATCAGATCTTAATCTAAAAAATTAACTCGAATGGGAACATAAGTATTTTATTTATTTAGTATATTAGATTCTTATCAAATATCAATAATACCCCTCTGTGTTATCAGTCGCAGATTAGGATCTATTTGAGATTTTTTATTTTCATCTATTTCAAATTTATAAACAACTTAAGCTGTTCTGGTTGATAAGATACTTGAAAATGGAATATACAAATCATACGTATATAAATATTACATATTATATATATAAAGATTATATAAATAGATTAACGCAAAACTTATAGCTTAGCTTATAAAACAGACTGAAAATCTAAACATAAATAGAATTCAGCAGTTAAAAATGTAATACTAGATCAATGTTTTAAATATTGTGTACTTAAACTTGGTAACTAACTACTATATACAAAATTAATTACTTTAAAAGACATTTAAAAAGTTTGATTATCTTAAAAATGTAAAAAAATATAATACTAAATCATTTTTAAAAAATATTTGGTACCTAAACTTAGTAACTAACTAGATAAAAAATTAATTTGTGCATAGGAAAACGTTTAGGGATGCTAAAGATATATTTATGTAGCTTAAATCTAATAAAAACTAGGACTAAAATCACATAAAAAATAATACAAAAAGTTACTAAATGCTTTGCCTACCTATAACATTTTCTAGATTATTCCAAATACTTATTATAAACCCCCTACTTTGATTATCTTACAGCCAGGACTATATTTCTTTGGAGGATGCCCTGCTGACAATGAAAACCCTGGGACGTTTTCATGGTGTGGCCCTCGCCTTCAATGCCCTGGATCATGAGAACTTTGAGAAGGCTGCCTCTGCCCTGGAGGAGACATATTACGGCGAACACACCCGGGAGTGGTACACGCAATTCCTGCTGCTGGCCGAGAATGTGGCCAAGGATGCAATTACGCAGATCTATCCGAATAGCAAGTACGAGACCATAGGCGGTAATTTCCTGCAGCCGCCACTCTTCGATGATTTAATCAATCTGGTGTCCACACGCTCCAAATTGAGTGTCTTCGGGCATGGCGATTGCTGGACACCCAACTTCTTGACCAAGTATGACGAGCAGGGCAAGTCGCAGGAGATTATTATCATTGATTTCCAGCTAGCGAGATGCTCGTCTCTGGCCCTGGACCTGAGCTTCTTTGTCTACTCGTGCACCAGCCAGGAGCTGCGAGAACAGCACTATGACACACTGCTGCGCGCCTATTTGGAGAGTGCCCAGGAGCTGATCCGTGATCTAGGCGGCGATGCTGAGGCCATTATTTCTTGGGACACACTGCAGGAGGAGCTGAGGAATTTTGGACGCTTTGGCTGCGGCATGGGCATTGAATCCCTGCCCATGACCATGATGGAGGACGAGGAGGTGGCCGATTTGGATGGCATTCAGGAGAATGCCATTCTCACGGACGTGTGGAACATTACACCGTTCAAGGAGACCGCCAAGCAGCAGCGACTGGCCGATATCTTCAAGCATGCCATCGATCAGGGCTACATTAAGTAGGAAACCCAGAAGCCCAGAAGGGCTCGCCTTCAACGATCAAATCGAGATCTTTTTAGTATTTCAGAATTTATCCATGTAACCTCCTATGATGCATGTACAAAATATATATCTTCAACATTGTTAAAATAGCTTTTACTTGATTTTGAATGAGGAAACACAATCGTTATAAAATATAAGATAGATAACTGATGAAAAATATATAACATATAGGCTGAAGGCTGAAGGTATTGTATGTACACAGTGCTAATTGCTGTAGCTAAAGCTTGATCTGCAGCAGGACTTCTTGTTGCCAGTCGATCTTTTAAAGGCACATTCCTTCATGAAGCACACACCAGTGCGGAGTCACCGCATCTGCATGAATGCCGCGGGCCAAGAGTCGCTCGCGGTATCTATAGAATCTTCTTTGGGCCAAAAATGCCGATGATTTTGGATCAGACCACAAGCGTTCGGCGGCTGCTCCAGCCCTTGGCCAAATGCGAGACTCTGTAAGAGTTTAAAGCGACCATTAGTCATTTCAATTTCAATCTATAATTGTCAGACATAACTTACCCAATGAGTTTTGGTCCACATACTCACTCCACATGCACACCTCGCCACCCAGAACCTGGTCCTTATTCCGGGCCACCGGCACACCACTTGAGTAAACAGTGCGCCAATTGTAATAGGAAGTGCTGCCCCAGAAGCCATGATCCAAATACCAGGCATTCTTCGTTGAAACAATTAAACGATAGCCACGCTGCAATAGTTCCCGATTGAGGGCATCCGTTGAGTCCACCCACGTTTGAATTATGAACCGCTCCTTGGGCAAATATGCCTCGATGTATTTGGGATTGGTGAGGTGGCTGGACCAAATGATCACCGGCTTGGGCTCCTTAATGTCCGGAAACATGCGCTCGTTGATCTCGTCCCAGGAATTGAGATTCTTCTGATGGAATTGTGACCACAGGCGCAGGAAGCTCTGTTCGCTGAGATCATAGCCCCGCTCCCGCATACCATCCCGAATCTCAGGGGTATTATTCCAGCAGGGCAGGTACACCTCATCGCCGCCCATATGCAGGGTTTCCTCCGGTGCTCCCAGCTCGGCAACATCCTCGAATATCTCCTTCATCACGGCGTACATGTGATCGTTGAGGGGATTCAGTTGTCCGCATGGCGGTTGGACACAAAATTGACGCCAGGGCGATTGATTTAGGCACACAGACATATTCCCCAGACCGGCAGCCGGGCCCCATTGCCATCCATTGCCGGCATGCGATGGCCCATCGATCTCAATCAGAATGCGAATGCCTCGGAGGCGGGCGTACTTCACCAGGTTCAAGGCATCCTGCCGGGAATACGTTTGCGACGTGGAGTATGCTCCATAGCGTTGCATTTCGGGCACTCGGGTGATTTCCAATGGGAAACTATGCGTATCCACCACATGCCAGTGGAGCACATTCATTTTGCTGGCCGCCATCGCGTCCAGCGTACTCCTCAGGAACTTCAGGGGCACAAAGTTCCGGGCCGTGTCCAAGAGAACGCCACGATGCGGATAGACTGGACGATCGGTGATATTGGCCGCTGATACCATCAGCAGGCCATTGGACACGCTGCCGGCGACCAGGTTCGTCAACGTTTCGAATGCATGCCGTGCTCCGTACACCGTTATCGCCTGAATATCCACAAACGTGGCCGTCTCTGTGGTGCGCACCACCAGGGCATAACCCTCATCGGTAGCCCAGTCCAGGATCAGACTTTCGTTAGCCACAATGGCCCGCACCAGGATCTGCTTACTGCTCTCCAGCGTACAGTTTCGGGTGCATTCCTTTAGCAGATTCGAGACAAACAGCCGAGTGGTTTCCCTTAAGAATTGCGTAGCCGCCTCACCGGGAGCCACCACATGGAATCGCACCTTCCACGGATCAAAGCGCACACGGCGGTGCGATATGGTACACTCCATACCCGTGGGCATGGGCCAGATAGCTCCGTACTTTCCGCAGGAAAGTCGGCAATCTCGCTGACTCTCGAAACGTTCGGGATCGTAGTGCACGCCCTGCACCCGTTCTGCTTCCGAGGTACAGATATCAGTCAGGCTGCATAGCCATTTCCTAGAAAGGTTTTAAATTTTAATTATTAGAAATATAATAAGATTTTAGGTCAATCCGTGCTTGGCTGCCCCTTTAAAAAGTGAAGAAAATTGCACTTTTTATTAAATAAACTATGGTAAACAAAACAAAATAGAATTTTAAAAGTAAACAGAGAAGCTATGATTTTTTCTATTATTTCCCTGATTTTTCCTATGGCAGCTATAGGATAATAGTCGTCCGATTTTCATGAAATAAAAACGAAATTCTGAAATATAAAATATCGCCAAATATTTCAGCTATAAGATATAGTCGTCCGAGTGAGAGTATGTGGAAGACTAACTGCAAAGTTTCATTCAGATAGCTTTAAACCTGACGGAGTATTCTGCGTAGAAACGGACAGACGAACAGACGGACAGAAGGACAGACGGACAGACGGACAGAAGGACAGAAGGACAGAAGGACAAAAGGACAGACGGACAGACGGACATGGCTAGATCGACTCTGCTGTTGATGCTGATCAAGAATATATATACTTTATAGGGTTGGAGATGTTTCCTTCACTGCGATGCAAACTTTTGACTGAAATTATAATACCCTGCAATTGTATAAAAAGACATAATACTCCTGGGCTTGGTCTATTCCTGTAGCTTAATTTATAATTAAGTAGACGGTGCACAAATAAAAAAAATAAATATTTGTGTAAAATAAGCCTTTAAATAAAAGCAAGGGTCAGACTTTAAGACATATATAATATAAAAATATAAATAATATATATAATACAAATTTGAATATTTTTATGTTTTTAAGAAAATTTAAGCAAATTTTAAGCAAATCAAGCATTATTTTTCGAGCCAAATAGCTTGTTAATGGACGTATTTGATTAGTTTGGGAACCGTTTTTACATAGCGAACTGTTTTTATAAAAACAAGAAAGGGAGCTAACTTCGGCTCGCCGAAGTTTATATGCCCTTGCAGATTGCAATTGAACTATAAAATTAAAAACGAAATTCTAAAATAATATTGAATGCCCGAATCTCAAATTTGATCAAAATATGTTGGGAAACAACAGACTTATGATTTTTTCATTATTTCCCTGATGTTCCTATGGCAGCTATAGGATATAGTCGTCCGATTGTCATAAAACTTAAAACGAAATTCTGCAATAATATTAAGTGACAAAATCTCAAGTTTGATGAAAATATGTTGGGAAACAGCCGAGTTATGATTTGTATACCCTTGGAGGGTATTATAGTTTCAGTAAGAAGTTTGCAACGCAGTAAAGGAGACATCTCCGACCCTATAAAGTATACATATACATATATTCTTGATCAGAATTAACAGCCGAGTCGATCTTGCCATGTCCGTCTGTCCGTCCGTCTGTCCATCCGTCTGTCCGTCCGTCTGTCCGTCTTTAATCAATGCAACATTTCTAAAAGACCGAAAAAAGCTAAGTGGGAACAGAAATGAAATCTGGTTTTTATGACCGCTTTTTAAAAACTTTCGTAATCATAAAAAAAGTTAATTAACCAAGGCTTGGTTTCAATTTCGTTTTAAAAGTCACAAATTAAAAAAAAATAACAACGATCACTGAACAAAATATACAAAAACTGAAATTCAATTTTGTTTACCGTTATTTTAAAATCACTTTAAATTATTTTTTTAATGTGTAAAAAATAGTTTAAAAAATGTTCACTTTGTTTTGAGGATGATTAGTTAAAAAATTCAGACAACTATTTTCAGATCTGTTTAAATATTTGCGTTTTTTGCGACCAAGTCTCTCTTGTTTTCACTCCCTCTTTCGCACTTTCCGCCTACGCTTCATTTCGCACACAAATTGAGTTTAGTTGGGTGCAATTTCGCATGCTAATTGCATTTCACAGATTCGCGAAAGCCACTTTTCTTGACTTTTATATCCAACTTTTAGATTTTCCTTTGCTTGTGTTTTTTGTTGCTGCATTTTGTGTGGGGTTTCAGTGGAGACACAAACCTGCTAGCGCTGTCGCCGTCGGCATCATCCGCCCGCGCAGCCCCAACTACGAAGCAGAGGCACAGGAAGGCCGCCAAAACGGAGCAATGATAACGGTTGTAGCCGCTGAACCGCATCTTCCTTTCTAAGCGCTCCGCAGCTGCGCCGCTCGCTTTTATTTATTCATGCAGCACTCTCGGAAAGCGGAGCAAAACAAAACCGATCCGAACAATCGAAAAGGAAACTGACAAATAAAACAAACGAAACTGGGCGAAAAATTTCACTTGCAGTGGCGGCGAGGCGAAGCAACGCCGAAGCCGAATTAAAAGCGAAGCCGAGCTTAACGGCAGAATTAAAAAGCAGGGGAAGAGAGAGTAGATAACGGAATCGGAGAGCGGGTGGATAACACACAGCTTGAGAGCGTGAGAGAGAGAGAGAGAGAGAGAGAGAGAGAGAGAGAGAGAGAGAGAGAGAGAGAGAGAGAGAGAGTGATAGTTGCACAGGAAAAAACCGGATCCTTTTTAACCGGACTTTTTGAGAAAGTGATTGTACAATTTCTAAATTTAGGCATATCCTCTTATTATTTGGGTGGCCATACAATATGTATATTCAATTTATTGCAATAAATCAAAATATATTCCTTTTACATTTATTTTTATTTCTTTCTGTCTGTCTCATTTCTCTCTGTGTAGGAGGGCACTGGAATAAGAATCAGAATTCCCCCTTGCTCTCTGTGGCCCACACCGCACCCCCTGCAATGTGTGGCCCACATACGGAAATCGTGGGGTGAGTGATAAAATAGAAAAAATGTATATGTAAAGTAAAAGAACCGCAACGGAAAGAACAACAACAATAATAATGGGCATGGGCAGAAAGCTATCACTAAGTTGAATGCCAAAAAAAGTACAGAAAATCCCGAAATGGAAATGTTCTTGAATTAAAATTCTATCCGATCACAAGAAACTGTCATTAATATTGAACGGAAATGGAAATTATATAGGAAGAGTATACATACCTCTAAATTTCCAAGAAATGAATATCCTATATCTAAAGATAAACAGTAGATAGAAAATTTTACTTAAATATATTTTACATATACCTTTGGAAGAAGGTATAATGATTTCATTGCAGTATTATAAAAATATTATTTGCGAATATTACTTTTACCAATTTTAAAATATTTCAAAAGAAAACATTTGTTCATTAAAAAATGATCAACTTAACTGTGGCGTGACCACAGTGGCGTGACCACAGTTAAGTTGATCATTTTTTAATGAACAAATGTTTTCTTTTGAAATATTTTAAAATTGGTAAAAGTAATATTCGCAAATAATATTTTTATAATACTGCAATGAAATCATTATACCTTCTTCCAAAGGTATATGTAAAACATTTGTTCATTAAAAAATGATCAACTTAACTGTGTTCACGCCACAGTTAAGTTGATCATTTTTTAATGAACAAATGTTTTCTTTTGAAATATTTTAAAATAATACCCTCTGCAAGGGTATAATGATCAACTTAACTGTGGTCACGCCAATTTTAAAATATTTCAAAAGAAAACATTTGTTCATTAAAATGATTTCAAAAGAAAACATTTGTTCATTAAAAAATGATCAACTTAACTGTGGCGTGAACACAGTTAAGTTGATCATTTTTTAATGAACAAATGTTTTCTTTTGAAATATTTTAAAATTGGCGTGACCACAGTTAAGTTGATCATTATACCCTTGCAGAGGGTATTATAATTTTGGTCAAAAGTGTGCAACGCAGTGAAGGAGACATCTCCGACCCTATAAAGTATATATATTCTTGGTCAGGATAACCTCCTGAGTTGATATAAGCATGTCCGTCTGTCCGTCTGTCCGTCTGTCCGTCTGTCCGTCTGTCTGTCCGTCTGTCTGTTTCTACGCAAACTAGTCTCTCAGTTTTAAAGCTATCGACTTGAAACTTTGCACACACCCTTCTTTCCTTTGCACGCAGTATATAAGTCGGAACGGCCGGGATCGGCCGACTATATCCTATAGCTGCCATATAACTGATTGATCGGAAATGGTATAACTTCGGTGTTTTTAGAGTTAGAGAATTCAGATTTTGTACGAATGCTATTGTTGGCAACATAATACGACATATTAAATTTCATAAGGATCGG